>BQKN01050236.1:1130-19785 GCA_022839385.1 Asparagus kiusianus | reverse complement strand
CCCCGGACTCTGCTAGCAGGCTACCTTGCCCTCTGGTTGAAGAAGTGTGTTGTTCCGTACCGGTCTTTAGACGCCTTACCTCTCGAGGTGCTCTTCCCCGCAGTTCAGCTAGCTTATGGGAAGGAGCTTTCACTGCTCCCAGCGATGGTTGCCGGCATCCATTGCGGGCTTAGGTATCTGGTCAGTGGTTTAACACAGGTGGGTTCTAAACCATCGACCGAGCTTACTTGTCCGAAGGTCGAGCTTCCTTATGCGTATCTGATGGCGTGGCTCGTTCTTCACCGTCCTGACTTGATGTCGGCGCCCAGCGTTGTTGATGTCCCCGTTCCTTTCGTGCAGCTATTGGAGAGGAGCAGATGGCTCGGGAAGAAATTCAGCGATGCACAGCGAGAGCTTCAAGTTTACAAGAGCTGGGAGTTCTTCAAGTGTTTTCCCCACTTTTCGGGTCGCTATGGTGATGTGCTGACTGATGAGGAGAAACCTAGAACTAATCGGACTGCTCTCGACGTTGGTTGTTTCCGCTGGTTAGTGAACATCCGTGTTGGGTATCTCGTTCTCAGGGTGAAGAATCGTTGCCACATAGAGCCTTACCTTCCCTGCCGTTTTGCTCGTCAGTTCGGTTACGACCAACTATATGTTGGGAATCCGAGCCGTGGTTTGAAGGTTAAGGGAGGGCTTATTGATGGCGTACGGGCATGGCTATGGACTATGGTAGGCTGCACCGGAACCCACTTTGCTCTTCCTTCATATAGGCGCAAGCCGATGATCACTTTCCTCAGTTGCAAGTGGTTCCTCTCCGCCAATGAATCCATAGGTGTGAGGAGTCTTTCAGAGTTAGAGTCTGAGCACTCAGTCCAGGTCGCTATGATGGCTACTCGTAAAACCGAGCTTGCTCAGAAACAGAAGAAGAAGTCTGCCAAACCTCCTCTCTCAAGCAAAGACGATGAAGAGCTCCTTCCTACTGATGATGATGACGAGACTTCTGAGGAGGAGTATGTGGATATAGATATCGACCAAGAAGAACTTGACGCAGGTTTGTCATGCTCTTTGATCCTCTTTCTCAACTTTAATTGATATCAATGGAAGATCTGGTTCATTTAATGAAATAATCCTTATCATTTCAGGTAGGACAGCCGACGACCATGAGTCGCTCGCTTCCCGTCGTGCGAGATTCAGGCCTGGTGGCCAAGCTCCTACCCAGGTTGATACACGTGGCCAGTCCACGCACGAACGACCCGTTGGTTCTATGAGGGGTGATATTCCGAAAAAGAAAAAGATCGCTCATAAACCACACGTTGGTCAGCGCTCCTATGGAGTGGATTTAGGAGACTTCGCCGACAGGGAGGAAGGTAATACTTCGTCGTTTTCATTGCTTTAAGATGACTTACCTTCTGGGATTCGTAATCATGTTTTATGTTCCAGGGTTCTTTGAAGAGGGCGAACTGCCATTGTCTCCCGTATTCACTGGTTCTGATAATATGGATAGCTTCATGGAGCAGATGTGCGACGCCCTTCGTGACGGTTCTCTGGGTATCGATCTAAACATTGATCTTGGACAGGTGAATAGTGTTGAGCCCACCGTTCCATATTCAGGTATATCTACATCCGATGATACCCTCCTCAAACATGGGGAAAGAGAATCTTCTGTTCTTGCTGCAGGTATTTCTGAGCTTTCCCTTCTTCCTTATCTTCTTATACATATCTCCAACATTTAGGTTGTCCTGCAGATGTCGCGATGGAAAAGCCAGCTGAGGACGGAGCCTTTCATGATGTAGGTTTCGAGGAACAGGGGTGTGCTCCTGTACCAAGTTTCTCGAAACCCGAGGCTGGATTATTAGCCGACATGCTGGCTGAACAGACTACCAGAGGAACCATGGGACCACCCTTTGCGAGTGATTCATTCACAGGTATATATCCAATTCCCTTCATTTTGTCTGATCTTTTGTCTGACTAACGAAGGGTTAATATTACAGTACCAGCCACCAGGACTGATACTCTCATGACTCCTGACCTTCCCCGTGTACCTGAGGACGATGGACTTGCAGGTATGCAAATGATATTATCATCCCGATTCTCCTTATTTGCCTAAATTTCCAACTTGACTAATAAAGAAGTGTAACTGTAGGACCAGGCGTTGTGCCTGATGCTACTACAGTTTCTGGGACTGATAGTTTGCATGAGAGCAGTGTCTCCCTGCCACAATCGAGAGGTACGACCGATTTGCCTGCAGGGGTTGATATACCCTCCATGACTACTCCTGCCGTTATCTCAGAGCCTGTCGGACTTCAACCCGAAGGGACCTCCGTTGGCGTTGGTATGCTCGGAATTTGCCTTCGAATTTCCTTATCGTATTTGATAATCTCCTAACCTTCTATATTATTGCTTGTAGGATCTCGATCCTCTCTATATGAGCGTGTCCGCGCCCTTTTGGTCGATACCAATCCAGACAGAGACATTTTTCGTACGGACCTCGGCTTTTTTACCGCCTTTTATAACGGCATGATTGAGAAACTTCTTCACAGAGGATACTGTTTCGATCAGTTCAGGCGTTCCTTTTCTCGCCACATGATGATGATGAGGGAAGAAGGATATCCAGAGTTGGCCGATTCCTTCACTGCCGATTTCACTGTTCTGGAGTCAGAGATCCGAGAGTTGAAGGAGTTGAAGGCTGGTGGAGCTTCTTCCTTCGTGTCCTCTCAGATGGAGCATAGGCTGACACAGTGGCACGACCTGAGATCCTCCATCGGCAGCGAGCTTCGATCACATGAGCATTCTGTTGCGCAGCTGATGGCTACCGTGGCGAGGAAGGATACAGGTAGAGCCGAGTTACTCAGCTCTTTGGATTCCGGCCGTGAGGAAGTGGCTAGATTGAAGGAGGCCTTGAGGCACGCCGAGGAGTCCGTTACTCTTATTGCAGAAGACCTGGCTGGATTAGAGCGTTCTCGTGAACAGACGCTCGAGAAGCTGGGATCTACACAGGAGAGATTGATGAAGCTGAAGAATGAAGCCGCGAAGATCTTAAGCAGTTCTGAAGACTCTGTCCGAGCTAGTCTGCAGGCAGAACTTGAGCAGAGCTATGTAGACAGGCTTTCTAGTTTAGAGTCCCATGTTCTTAGCCGTCAGTTGCCTTCGGGCTAACGAGCTTTTTATTATATGCTTTTGACTTGATCTATTACTAGAGACTCCGCATTTGCTTCTTTCATGATATTTCTTTATTTACTTTGAACCCAGCAATGATAAAATTTATAGGATTTTTGGCAAACCCCCAGCCCTCAACGGGTTTGATATGCCTTTACCGATTACCGTTTGAATCGGGCGAGCATGCGGATTGTCTAGATCCGTTCCACATGTAACGTTGTGCTAAGAGAATTACTTTTTTTAGACTTAATGCTATGACTTTGAATACATAGACTTCACCATTTCTTATAGGGAAAATGTACCCCGCACCGCGTATTAGGCGATGACTTATCCCTTCTTAGGCTTCGGGATAAAATTCCCCAGGTTTAGACCCTGGTGTCTTTTTCAATCGGCGAAAGACTAAACCGACAATGCGTGTTAGGCATAGACTTATCTCTATTTAGGAGTTGAGATAAAATTCCCCGTGCACAAAGTGTCCGGATTGGAAGTTGGGAATTATGTCTTTTCTGAGAACAAAGACAAACTGAAAAATGAGAGAGGAAGAATTTTATATTCTATCTCCCAGTGCTGAAGAGGAAGAATTTTATATTCTACCTACAGCTGGAAAGGAAACTCAAGGTGGGGTCTCCACCCCCAGGATCCGAAAGGATGAAACTAGGAGTGGGATCTCCACTCTGAGAATTGAAAGGTTCAAACGACCCTAACTTTTATAGGATTGGTCATTTGAATCAAAAGAAGCTTAATTTCTACCCTAACTTTTATAGGTTTGGTGGAAAAAGGAACAAAGGCAAATTTTCGTTTATCGAAAAGGAATAACTCGGTCTTAGTCCTGGCTATGGTAGGTTCGACTAAGTGAGATTGGGAACAATCCTAACTTTTATAGATTTGATTATCCGAACTGGAAGTGGACCTCTCGTTCATGGGAGGAATCGAGAGGGGAACTTGGCTTTGGTCCTAACTTTTATAGGTTTGACCTGAAAGCAAAGAGAGTGGAATACATGCAGCAATGAGAATGCCAACTCGTACTATCACTCAAAGGAAGACTTCAATGTTAAGTGATTAGGACCTAACATGTTGAGTCTGAGAATTACCAATGACTGGCAAATTGGAATTTTGGTGGATCCATCGTCAATTGATTTGATCAGTGGATGGTTTGGTGAGGGAAGATTAACCTATCAAAGGACTAGATCTCATCTCACAAAAATAACTCATGAAAGTTAGCATCTGACAAGAAAGAACATTCGGAATTCGAACGTGGATTTCTTATTCATCTCTTCTACAGCGACTGGGTTATCCCTAAGAATACCGTATGTGGTATTCTTCCGGGAACTTCCCGATACATCAATTTTTCTGAAGATACTAAGGATAGTATCTTTTCAGGAATTTGTCATTTATTGGCATCATAAGCCGGTCACCATCCTTGGTGACTAAGCGATATGCGCCGTTCGAGTAAACTGTCTCTACTACGAATGGTCCTTCCCATTTGGGTTCAAATTTGCCCTTCTTCTTGGAGTTAAGGATCATAGGCCGTCTTTCAGTTAAGACCAAATCTCCTTCTTTAAAACTCCTTTGTCGGACCTTTTTGTCGAAGGCTCGAGAAATTCTAGCTTGGTAAAACTCAATATGCTGTTGAGCTTCCAGGCGCTTTTCATCGAGCCTCTCGAGTTCTTCGAGGCGTTTCTGATGTTGTTCTTCGGTCATCATCTAGGTTGCAAGAGCGATCCGAAGAGATGAAATTTGGATTTCCAAAGGGAGGACGGCTTCACATCCGTATACTAATGAATATGGGGTTGCGCCGGTCGGTGTACGTACCGTAGTACGATAGGCCCATAGAGCCGCGCCAAGCTTGTCATCCCAATCCCGTTTATTATTCTTCACGAGTTTTGACAAGAGCTTTATGATAGTCTTGTTAAAAGCTTCAGCTAATCCATTTGCTGTGGGATTGTAAGCCGTTGACGAGATATCCTGAATTTTAAACTTTTCACAGAACCTTATGAAGGCGTTGCTGATAAATTGAGGACCGTTGTCATGTATGATTCGTCTTGGAACACCATGCCTGTAGATGATATGGTGCTTGATGAATGCAATGACGTTGTTCGTTTTAACTTCTCTGAGTGGAACTGCTTCAGCCCATTTGGAGAAGTAATCGATAATTGCCAGGATGAACCGGTCACCTTTGACTGACGGGGGATTTATAGGACCAACAATGTCCATTCCCCAAGTCTCAAATGGCCATGACGTCACCGAAGGATGCAGATGCTCCGGAGGTTGGTGCATATAATTCGCGTGTACTTGACATGCGTGACACTTTCGGGCGTATGTGATTGCATCACTCATCATGAAAGGCTAAAAATATCCCATTCTTCTGATGCGATCATAAAGCTTGGAGCCAGGTTGGTGTGCACCACACTCCTTCATGTGCCTCTCTAAGGACTTCTTCAGGCTCTTTGGTTGATAAGCAACGTGCTAGCAACCCATCGTACCCCCTACGGTATAGCTTTCGATTCTCCGTATTATAGTAGAATCTTGATGTTCTTCGTCTGATTGACTCTCTTTCCTTCACATCTTCTGGCAAGATTCCATGCAAGACGTAGTCGATGATGGGGAAACGCCAATCTCGTGGTTCAAACTTGACTTGAGTAGCGTGCACCTCTTGAACCTCTTCTTCCTTGGCATCTTCATCGTAAAGCGGCACTAAGAGTTGGTGAGTTCTTACCGTAACAAACTGTTCCGTCCCGGGAGGCTGTGCCAAAGATACGGCTAAAGCTGCTAACGCATCCGCGTATGTATTCTGTAATCGTGGCACGTGTTCGATAAAGAATCCTTCAAATGATTCTGCTATTTCCACTGCCATCTTATGATATGGTATTAAATCCTGACTTCGGACTTCATATTCTCCTTGGACTTGCTTGACTATTAGCTGAGAATCATCGAAAGCTTCGAGATACTCAACCCCCAGCTCCTTAGCGAAATTGAGTCCTATAATCAATGCGTTATACTCTGCTACATTATTCGAGCATGGCTCGGTTAACGAGTAGGCTCGAGGCATCACATGTTTTCCTGGAGAAACTAAAATAACTCCAACTCCGGAGGAGACCTTAGAACATCCAGGAGTACCTGTGACAATAGCTGCTCGGGAAGCGCCATCGAAGTACAAACGCCATACTTGTTGGTGCGAAGTTGCGTTGACTTCGTGGGTTTCATCGGGTAGGTCGTCATATATCTCGGCGGTGTCCGTAGTTGGATTAGCTGCCAGGAGATCACAGATGGCCTGCCCTTTTACTGACTTCTGTTGTTTAAAATATAAATCATATTGGGACAAGAGTAAGGCCCATTTTGCTAACCGCCAATTTATGGAAGCTGGTTGAGTCATGAACACTCGGACTGGGTAAACTTTAGAGATAACATAAATGGTCTGTCCAACCAGATAATGCCGCATCTTCTGAATAGCGAACACCAAAGCGAGGCATTCTCTCTCGATCATGGGATATCGAGATTCAGCGCCTACCATGGTCCGGCTTAAATAATACACCGCCTGCTCATGACCGTTATCGTCATCTTGTACAAGCAATGCACTTAATGAGTGGCTCGTCGCCTTGATATAAATCAAGAACGGTTTGCCTGATTTCGGTGCGACGAGTACGGGAGGTTTTGAGAGATATTCTTTAATACTCTTGAATGCTTTTTGACAAGCGTCGTCCCACACGAATGATACGCCCTTCTTTGTGAGCTTGGAGAACGGTTGGCATTTTCCTGAAAGGTTCGATATGAACCGACGGATATAAGCTAATCGTCCTTGCAATCCTCTGAGTTCCTTGAGGTTTCTTGGCGGTTGCAATTCATTAATCGCCTTTACTTTATCAGGATCGATGTGAATACCTTTGGTGGTGACGACGAATCCCAGGAATTTACCACTAGACATTCCGAGGAAAGACTTGGTAGGATTCATCTTCAATTGATGGGCTCGCATCAAGTCGAACATGGTCTTCAAGTCCTTAATGTGATCTTTTTTTTCACGACTTTTCACGACCAAATCATCTACGTAGCATTCGACAGTCTTTCGGAGATGCTCCTGAAAGATCTTTGACATGGCTCGCTGATATGTAGCACCTGCATTCTTTAAGCCGAAGGGCATAACTGTGTAGCAGAAGACGCCGAAAGGCGTTCTAAATGTGGTATGCTTTTCATCATCTGGATGCATCTTTATTTGGTTATAACCAGAGAAACCATCCATGAAAGACATCCTCTCGAACCCGCACATATTGTCGATGATAACATCCGTGATGGGAAGGGAAAAATCATCTTTTGGGCAAGCAGCGTTGAGGTCTCTAAAGTCAATACAAACCCTGATCTTCCCGTTCTTCTTAAGGACCGGGACAATATTAGCAAGCCATTCTGGATGTTGCTCTTCCCTAATGAAGCCCGAGTCGACAAGCTTTTTAACCTCAGCTTCGATCGCCTCCATCATTTGCGGACGAAACCGTCTTTGTTGTTGTTTGATAGGTTTGACATCCGACTTAATATTGAGACGATGCACTGCTACGTTTGGATCGAGCCCTGGCATGTCTTCATAATTCCAGGCGAACACATCGATGTACTCCCTGATAAGAGAGATTAACTCTTCTTTCTCCTCGGGTAGGAGACTGTCGCTAATGAATATCGGCTTTGGATTTTCCTCACTTCCCATATTCACTTGGACTACTTGATCTTCGGTAGGAGGTTCTCTTTGCTCAAACCTATCGCCGTACTGCATGTTTAAGTGATGAACCCACGGATCTTCCCATGTCAGCATCTGATCATCTTCTTCTATTGTTGCTGGATCAACCGTAACCATGTTCGACATTAGCTTTTTAAACATTTCACCAAGACTAGCGTCGGAATCCCAAGCCGAAGAGTCAGAAGAGTATCCTTTTCTAGCCTTGTTAGCAATTTGATCGATGACTTGCCAGCAACACTCGTCATCGGATGAGGAGATATAATCTAGACCTCTTTTGTGGCGATAATAATCATCGGGCTTCCCTTTTGGTACATAAGCCATCCGAGGCGGCGCTCGCGGACCTCGACCAAAGCAAAGACCCTCTCCTAGCGTGAAATCATATCCATACCTTTCCATCATATTGCACGCTTTCGCATCATATCTGAATAGATGAGGAGTAGGTTTATCATCGTCATCTTCCTCCTCCAAGAAGTGGTCAGGTATCGGAGATTCTCTTCCTCTGCCATAAACGACCTCCTTTCCACCCCCTGTCCTTGCGGGGATGACAAGCGTTGTTCTGCACGGGTCGTGTACCTGCTTTTTCGTCATGCAAAATGATTGAAGAGGCATATACAAATCAGGGTTATCATAAAGCTCTTTAGTGACATTATCAAGACACATCGAGTACTCTAAATCATCGTTTATTGATAGTTCTTCGGCAAGTTGCCAATTACAACTACTTTCCGATGATTTATCATCGTCAAGATTGATTACAATGGGTACAATGTCATTAAGTACAAAACCACCATCATAATCAAACCCAGCTTCGGTATCAGCTTCATCCCCGCTGTCCGTCCCTTGGGCCGATGATTCAGTATCGGATTCAGCACTGTATAAAAGGGAATCGGTAAAATAGTTCTCCAATCCCTTAAACGGTTGCTTATCCGCGACCACCGTCTTAACTTCATTATTTGTGTCCACATACTTGAGGCATTGATGCAGAGTTGACGGGACTATAAGGTTACCGTGGATCCAAGGTCGACCCAACAGTAAGTTATAGGATGTTTCCGTGTCAATCACATAACAAGTAACTTCTGACTTCAAATCCCCGATCTGGCATTTGATTCGAATCTTCCCCAAGGGTCTGGACCCGCTGGTGTTGAATCCATAAATCGTAGTGCCAGTGGAGGCTAGTTTGCTAGTCGGAATCCCGAGATGATGCATCAATCGGAATGGCATGATACTAACAGCGGAACCCGGATCGACTTGGATTCGGTTGACCATGCTGGAGCCAATGTGCCCGGTGAAATACAAAGGCCTATCATGCTTTGAGTTCTTCGTCTGCATGTCTTCTTTGGTGAAAGAGATGCAGGGAAAATGATGCGCCGCGAGATTGCAGTGTTGAACTGACGACTCCGGTTCTTCAGAAGATGGCTTGATTCGAGTCAAGAAAGCTTCAGAGTCGCTCAAGGCCTCTTGTAATGCTTTCCTTGTATCCTTTGAAAGACGCAACAACTCGTATAGGGTTATCCTAGCCGGGATATTGGCCAACTGCGCCATGATGTCAAAATGGGGCGGAGAGCTTGCATTTCCCGGTTTGTCTCTCCCAATCGGATGATTGAATCGAGACTGCCTCGGGTTTTGGGCTTCTTGACGTAAAGGCTCTTTCCCTTTCTCCTTCTGCTGGACTTTCTCCGTAGCTACAGGCGTTGGGGGAGTTGCTGCAATTCCCAGTTCTGCCAATGTCTTGGAAGGAGCGGTTTTGGTGCCCAATTGCTCGGAAGCATCCGGGTACTTGTAGTGATACTCATTCCTACTTCGGGTTGCAAAGGCCTCTTGTTCATCTTCAGAAAGTGGGAAGGCTGGAATTCTGTCGACATCTTCTCCTGAAATAGCAGAAGCTCCACAACAAGATTTACCTTTTCCTTTTGACCTCCTTTTGGAAGAGGCTCCAGTCCATTGTTCGTCTTCAATCAAGTCTGGATGAACCCAAAGAATCTCACCATTCGGGGCTGAGTGTGGCACAAGTCCTTTCTGACGCTGTTTGTGAGGATCATCATTCACCGTCTTCACTGCTGCATTTATTACTGGCTCATGTTGGAACCAGTTCAAGGGAACAGACCCGAAGCTAATGGATACTGCATTCGCACCCACTTTCTTCTCCTTGGGTTGCTTCATAGTGATGACCCCAACATCGATTAGGGCTTGGATCTTATCTTTAAGAGCGTAGCATGTCTTGGTAGGATGATGCACCGCTCTGTGAAATGCACAGTATTTTGGATCACTGACTCTTTTAGCATCTTCTTGATCCTGGACCGGAGGCAACTTGATCTTGTTGTTCTCGATAAGGTATTTAAAAATACCGGGAACTTCATCCTCTTTGAATGAATAGACCTTCGGGAACTTCGGCTCCGCGGCTTTTTGCTTCTGGGGCTGTTGCTGCCACCTTGATTGTTGTGGCGCCTTTTGTTGCTGCTGCTGCGGTTGCGCTTGCACCTCGAATGTTTGATTTGCGTCCACAGCATTCGCATGTGCTTTTCCCTTCCCCTTAGGGACAAAGTTCTGTTGTGAAGAATTATTCGCTATTTGGCCCCTTTCCGCCTTCTTCCTTTTAAGGAACCGCTCGGCTCGTTCTCCTCGCACTTTCAAGTCCTTCCAGGTCTTTGGCGGTGCCATTCCCATGGCTTTGAGGATGTTCAATGACAGATTATTATGACAAGTCTCGAGAAAAAAATCTTCGCTGACTGGATCCCTGCAATTCATCGCTTTATTTCGGAATCTCTTCACAAAGTTTTCGACCGTCTCACCATTTTTCTGCTTCTCGTCGAATAGCGTGCCGATCGAAATCTCGGTGTCGTCATCGAAGAAATTCGTCAAAAACATATCTTTCATGTCATCCCAACTGTTGATACTTCCGGGTTTGAGACGGCGGTACCAGTCGAAGGCTGCTCCGCGAAGAGTGCCGACGAATGACCGCACCATAAGTGGTTCATTTCCAGAAATGATTCCTAAATGAGACTTAAAATATATTAAGTGTTGGGTAGGGGAACCCTTTCCATCAAATGGCGTAAAGTTGATTAAATTAAACTTTGCCGGATACGGAATTGATTCCCACTCCCTTGGGTATGGACATGGTATACCGGACCTCTTCACTTCTTGAGCATTCATCAACGTGTTGATTTTGCTCTCCAAGTCCTTCATCTTCTTGTCTTCACTCGCCTCGGTCTTCGAGTGGCTTCGGGGAGAGGTAACGTGGTCCTCTTTCGCATTATCATCCACGGGACGGCTTCCGTTGCCGTTGTTGACAGGAGGGACATTGACATTATCCCCCTTCCCGTTCATTCTCATCTTGATTCGGAGTATTACGATGACTGGGTTCTCCTTGGTGAGTTGTCAGTGCCGCAATTCGCTGGTCATGCATCTCTCTCATCCACTGCATGGCCATCTCCATCTCGAACTTGAAACTTTCCTTCTGCTTAGCCAGGGCATCTTCAAGCATCTTGGTTACTTGTTCGGCGCTGATCATAAGCGATTCATAAGGTTGTCCCACACTAGAAGCCGTGTCATCGGACGCCATAGCCGAGCAAGAATCTGAACCAGCATCTGACACCTCCTCTTCTAAAGGAAGTCCCTTTTGCATCCTTTGGTAATTCTTTCGCGTATTGATCCCTGACCACAACCGAGTCATACACCGGGATACATCAGCAAACTAATCTGGGTTTAAGTGTTGCGTCGATTTCCTTCTGCCGGTCATATTAGCAGACACTTCTAGGTATTCGTCCTCTCGTCGAACGAACTTCTTCCCACGAAAACGCCTTGGCTTGGAAATTCTCTCGAACACCGAGACTCTCTTTGGGGTTTTAGAACAGCAGCATTCTGACAACACCGCCTTGATGATGTTGGCACACGGACAGTGAGACTCCGTGTCTTGAGCGTATCTCTTTCGAGACTTATCCATACTCCCAGCTCTATAGTACAACTCGTCAGTTTGATAACTGGAGCAACTCATAGAGTGTTGGCATGACTTCCCAGGTATAACACCATCATCATCAGATGAATGTGCTTCCTTCTGTGGATGCGACGCTTTATTAGCGTTTTCAAAAGTCGCGCATTTAAGTTTACGCTTCTGCGAGCGTAAAAACTTAACGGGCTCTTGCACTTCGACCCGCAATCCAATGCGGTCGGTAACAGGGGCTTTCCCTCTATTATCTTTCTTGGGGGGATTGATACGACCCCCAATCTGATTTGTCATTTGGGGACCTTTCAATGGTCCCAATCGCTCCTTGATAGGTGCTTTACCTCGGTTTCCCGGTAAAGGACCGAGGCGACCTTTCAAAAGAACCCTGGATCTTGAAGGATCCACGTTCTTGCCTAACTCCGTAGGAGGTGTGGGAACGGGATCTGGATTTGAAGAAGTTTGGGTGATAACTCCACCCACTTTTGTCTTAGGTGCCGATTTTGACTTTGGCACCCAAACCCGTTTATGTGTGGACGGCTTTTTGACCGCCTCTTCTTTCTGCATCTCTTCCGCTTTCTGCAGAAGGACTCGGGCATGCGCGAGCAACGCGCGGTGTTTCTTGATTCGCTCTTCGAGAGTGGAGCGAGTCTTCTTGACGCGGACCCATTCATTTATCTCCGCTTTAGAGGAGGAGTTAGTTGTTCTCCGTTGTTGCTCTTGGCGCTGTCTGGATTTTAGATCCTCATTGTAGTGGATCCCGTCCATCGATTCTGCGGCTTTGGCCAATTGTCGTGCAAGGCGTTGTCACCGTCTTTGGCGTGCCCTCTTCGACAAAGTTGGAGCAACTTCAGCAGTCACCTTTGTGGCGGAAGGGAGATCTGGATCTGCAGCCTCGACCTCTTTGGATGTCGCCGGGATGTCACGGGGCACGGGTGCAGCAGCGGCGACGGGATCTTGGATCTTAGAGCCGAAGGTCCCGCGAACGTCTTTAGAAGAGAAGGTCTTCCTGCGCCTGTTTGGAGAGGCGGATCTGGAGGAGGAGGAAGAGAGGTACTCTTCAAACTTCTGCTGATCGAACTCATATTCGATCTCTTCATTCACCCGGATCTTGAACGTCGGTTGCGTCACGACAGCCTCGGCAGCGAGGCTGTTGGCTCCCACTGTGGTCGCCAGCTTGTTTTCGTCAAAAGTTGCCTTCATCATTGATTTTATTAAAACTTCAAACGTTACAAATGAATTCAAATAACAAAAATAAAAATTACAACTTTCTTGAAAATAAAAACAAGATCCGTTTATCGTCTCTTGCTTGCGTGGGTCTTTAGCCTGTGACGGGGACGTCGATATCCGTGGACTACCTGGCAATCAGATCTGATCCAGAAAAATCGGGCAGTGCTTCGTCGATCCGCGAGGAGATCTAGAAACTTGAAGCGCCTTGTAGGCGTATAAAATTGCCTATAGGTCCCACAATACAGCTCGACGATGCTAATTCGACCAAATCGACCATCGGGCGACGTATCCAAACAAGACCGTTATCCCGCTAACGCCGAAGCCAAGTCATACGCAACGGAGCGGGATAACGAGGCTACGAAGCCGACAAATCGCCACCCAAGCATTGGAATGCATCCACTCGCACGCGGAATCAAACCAACGTTTCGGGGAATCACCGAGTCATCTAAACAAGAGCGAACTCGGTGATATAACGATCGAATCAAGATCAATTCCGGACTCGAACTCAGAAGCGGATTAACTGCCATATTTGGAATCAAGTCAACAAGTCGATTCCAGATCAAGTCAACCACAAACCGAATCAAATCCGAACAACGGAGAACCGGAAACACCGGAAAACCCGAACGACGGACGAAACGAACACACCCGGGGGGACTCGGCCCGAGCCGAGCCACCCCAGGGTGGCTCGGTGGCCGAGCCACCCTGGGGTGGCTCGGCATGAGCCGAGCCACCCCAAGGTGGCCGGCAACCCCCCCTCCCTTGTGTTGTGTACACGTGCTCGTATGCACAGGTTCGTTTGGCTATAAATAGGGGGCTTGGTTCATTTGTTAAGAGGTTGGATTTAGGAGGGTCGAAGCTCTGCCGGATTGGAATCTTAGATCTAAAAAAGATTGGAGCTTTAGAAGATTAAAGACTTGGACTTTGAGATCCGGTGCTCGGCGATCATCCACGCCAAATAAGGCAAGAGTTCGAGAGGGATCGGATCTGAGATCTACACGATTTTCCTCCGGATCTAAGCTTGGTTCTTAGATCCCGAGAAGAGTCTCGAATTCGCTTGGTCGATTTCGACACTTGGGCTACTATTTCCTTGGTGAATTAGTACCCCACCCGGCTATTATTTCATTCGTGAGATAATACCCGTCATATCGTGTAGATCCGACCGGATCGAGATCACACGGTGGTCCACGGCAAACAACCCCGGCGCAGGCAAAGAACCCACACAAAGCGAGTGACCGTATAACAGGAGCTCGCGATTCGTTCGACAAACAAGGATAAAAATTGTAATCTTTCTTTTTCGTATTTTGATTTTCATTGTAACCGGATCTTATAAAAAGACCGGATTTTTGTAATCGATAAACTATTACAAGAGTGTGCAATGACATCAATGAAGAAAGACATGATTTTTCCCGCGAATAATCTGGCGACCACAGTGGGAGCCACCGATCTCGCTGCCGAGATCGTTGCGTCGCAGCCACGGATCTTGATCCCGGTCGTGGAGGAGGTCGAGTACGAGTTCGACCAGCAGAAGTTCGAGGAGTACGTGTCCTCGTCCGGATCTACCTCCTCCCGCAAGTCCAAGTCTCCAAAGTTCTCCTCCAAGAGGAAACTTCGTTGGTACGAAGATGTTGAAGCTACCAACGAAGATCTCGCCCCAATTGATGCCGAAGTCGCATTGGGTGAGATCCCTCCAACCTCCAACCAGGTCGGATCTACTCTGGCCAACCCTTCTGCCGCAGGGGGCGTAGTGACTCTCTCGAAGAGAGCCCGCCAAAGGCAACGTCAACGCCTTGCGAAACAATTCGCAAAGGCAATGGAATCTGTGGACGGGATTCGCTACAACACGGATCTAAAGAACAGAAGAGGCAAGCAGCCTCAACAGCAGAATGGAGTGGCCAAGAAATCGCCACCAACTCGCAAAATATGGAGGCCAAAATCCGAAGTGGTGATTCAGGCCGAGGAGCGACCTTTACAGCCTTCAAAACGAGTTCAACCTCCCGAACCATCCCGAGGAAGGAGGTCAATCTTGGAGCGCCTCGGTCCAATTCCCGACGAGCGCAGCAAAGTTCATGAACTCTTGGGCCCTATGAAGATGTCCCGAACGAATCAACATGCTGGGGGTCACCATGATCCTCAACATGACAAGGAGTTCACGGTGCCCGAGCGCACTAACTTGCGCATTGAAGTTCGAGAGCCCACTGAAGATTCACGCCAACAAAGGCATGTGTCAAGGCGCGTGACTCTCGAAAGCCCAAAGAAGGCGATTCGCCCCCAGAAGGAAACGTTGTCATCCGATGACGATGACGTTATGCCTGGGAAATCGTGCCGACACGCGATAGATTGCTCCGACTTTCAAACGGACGAGCTGTACTATCGTGCTGGGGGTACGAACAGAGCCAGAAAGAGAAGTCCTCGTAGGCTCGAGACTCAGTGCCCCTGTTCCAAACTCATTCGGGCGGTATTGTCTCAGTGTAATTGCACTAAGACGGTCCCCGAAAGGGTTTCGGTGTTCGGAAGGCTCAGCACTGAGACGCCAAAGCCAAGGCCTAGGCGTTTCCGACGAAGGAAAGCGGTGGTTGAAGATGGAGAATTTCCAAGGGTCACCGCTAATATGACCAACAAGGGAACATTGGCACGAGATGATCTCGAGTCGATTCTGAATGCATCTCGGCGTCTAACCCGTTTGCAGTCTGGAACCATCTCACGAAGAACTTATGGTAGGGTTCGGATAAGTCCACCTTCAGGGGATGAGGAATCGGATGCTTGCTCTGTGGTTGCATCTGACAACACTGTATCCAGCGAAGGGGAACCCCGCGAGTCATTCATGATAAGCGCGGAACAAGTGGCCAAGATGCTTGAAGAAGCCATGGCCAAACAACAGGAGACCTTCAGGCTCGAGATGCAGATGGCCATGCAGACCATGAGGGAGATGCATGAGCAGCAAATCCAGGCACTGAGGAACCAGCAAAGCGAACCAAGCCATCGTAATCAGGTTGTTCAAGAAGTTGAGCATACGGATACGGATGAAACTCGCAATGCCGATGACCCTCCCGTCAACACAGGGGGTGGTAATGAGGATGCCAACGAAGATACAAGTGAAAACTTGAAGATCAAAAGCCTCGAGCGCAAAATCAATACCTTGATGTCCGCTCAAGAGGTGAAAAAAACGGGCATTCCTTGTCCATACCCAAGGGAGTGGGATTCAATCCCCTATCCGGCGAAGTTTAGTCTAATCAACTTCACGCCGTTCGATGGGAAAGGTTCCCCCACTCAGCATTTGATTTATTTCAAATCGCACCTGGGTGTTATCTCCGGCAATGAGCCTCTGATGGTGCGGTCATTCGTTAGCACTCTTCGCGGAGCCGCCTTCGATTGGTATCGCCGCCTCAAGCCAGGTAGCGTGAGCAGCTAGGACGACATGGAGACAAAGTTCCTCGCTAACTTCTTCGACGACGACACCGAGATATCCATCGGAACGTTACTCGACGAGAAACAAAAGGACGGGGAGTTAGTCGAAACCTTCGTCAAAAGGTTCCGGAACAAAGCGTTAAATTGCCGGGACCCGATCACTGAGGAGTTCATCCTCCAAACTTGCCACAACAACCTCGCATTGGACGTGCTGGAAGCAATAGGGACAGCACCGTCCAATACTTGGAAAGACATGAAGGTCCGAGGGGAACAAGCCGAACGCTTCCTCCGAAGGAAGAAGGCCGAGAGGAGTCAATCGACGACCAATCCTCCAAACTCAAACTTCGCCTCCCGTGGTAAGGGCAAAACACCTGCGACGGCTGTTGACGCTAATCAAACGTCGCAATAGCAGTCCCGGAGACAACAGAAAACTTCGGATCAGAGGCCTCAAAAAGAGTACTCCTTCAAGGACGAAGATGTTCCAGCCATCTTCAAGTCCCTCCTTGACAATAACAAGATCAAGCTTCCACCGATCACGAATCAGGAGGAAGCTGACAACACTGCGGATCCGAAGTACTGCGCATACCACAGGAGGATCCTTCATCCCACCAAGGCCTGCTTTACTCTAAAGAACAGTATCCAGACCTTGGTTGAAGCCGGTGTCATAACGCTAGAGTAAGCCAGTCAAGAATGGCGAGACTCCAGTGGGTACACGAGTATAAACTGTATCCCAAAACTCCGACCGATATATGAGTATAAACTGCTTCCTGACACTCCAAAAAGTATACGAGTATAAACTGCTTCTTAATACTCCAATAGGTATATGAGTCTAAACTATTTCCTTTCTTCCATGGGAAGTTCCTGGAGAGTGCCGTGCGTGGTACTCTTAAGGATAACCCGATCGTGCACCCAGTTTTGTAAAGAAAGCTGGGGGTCGATAATTCATATAACGGGAAGTTCCCGGAAGAATGTTAAATATAATATTCTTAGGGATAACCCGATCATTATGAATAAAGTGATAAACACTAAACACTCTTGAAATCACTGACGAATTGTCTGAACCCCGTTTTTGTTAAGTCTTTATCACTTAACATCAGAAACCCCTTTCGAGTGACTTGTACGAATCAATATTCCTACAGTGGTTTGTACTCTCACTCTCCTTTTTCATTTGGTCAAACCTTCCTACAGTTAGGACCAAAACCAAAATCCTCTCTCGATTCCTTCAACGAACGAGAGGCCCACAAATCGAGCGATCAAACCTTCTTACAGTTAGGATCGTTTTAAACCCCCCACTTGGTCAAACCTTCCTACAGTTAGGACCACAACCAAAATCCCCTCTCGATTCCTCCAATGAACGAGAGGTCCGCTTTCAAATCGAGTGATCAAACCTTCCTACAGTTAGGGTCATCTCAAGCTCCCGCTTGGTCAAACCTTCCTACAGTTAGGACCAAAACCACAATCCATTCTCGATAAACGAAAAATTCATCTTTAGTTCGATAATCAAACCTTCCGACAGTTAGGGTTATCCGAATCTCTTCGATTCTCGGAGTGGAGATCCCACTCTTAGTTTCACCTTCCCGGATTCTGGGGGTGGAGATCCCACCTCAAGTCTCCTTTTCAAATTGGGAATAGAATATAAAATTCTTCCTTCCCCACACCAACCTGTTCCAAGAGTTTAGCAATCTTGGACTCATCCTAGGAAGTTTATCCCGAATCCTAAGCAGGGATAAGTCTGCGCCTAACACGCGCTGCCGGTTTAGTCTTTTTCCGATTGAAAAAGACACCAGAGTTCGATTCTGGGGTATTTTATCCTGAAACCTAAGTAAGGATAAGTCCGCGCCTAACACGCGCGGCCGGTTAGTTCTTGACCGTTAAAAAGAACACCCGTCCGCATATTCAACATTGTGGCAGGTTGTTATTAATAACACCGAAATCCATGCCTCACACGCATGGGGAATTTTATCCTGAAACCTAAGTAAGGATAAGTCGACGCCTAACACGCGTCGCCGGTTAGTTCTTAACCGTTAAAAAGAACACTCGCCCACATATTCAACATTGTGGCAGACTGTTATTAATAACGTCGAAATCCATGCCTCACACGCGTGGGGAATTTCATCCTGAATCCTAAGAAAGGATATGCCGACGCCTAATACGCGTCGCCGGTTTAGTCTTTTTCCGATTGAAAAAGACACCAGAGTTCGATTCTGGGGTATTTTATCCTGAAACCTAAG
>BQKN01050234.1:41807-55651 GCA_022839385.1 Asparagus kiusianus | reverse complement strand
ATGAGTCGTGAGTCGACTCACGAGCTGAAATCTGCATTTTTCGAACTGAACTTGTTCTACTCGTTCCACATCTTGATTTTACCGATACACATATGTCTAGCCTTCAATTTTAGGCTATTACACAGAGAGATAATCATACCTAGCATGAGAAACTATCACTTGCATGTTAACCCTAACATTTAACCCCTAAATATGAAGGAAAACATTAAGTCAATATAAAAACTCATGTTTTTATTCCTTAAACAAAATTCCAGATCTGGGTTTTCATCAAAACTTGTTGGTGGAAGTTTTAAAAAATCTGAAACGCGTGATCTTGAACTTTTTACTAGTAAGAACATTATTTTATATTCGAAAATACATCTTAGGCTCAACAAAATTCGTGAAAAACATTTATGAAAACATAAAAAAACAAGGGAGAGGAGTTTGGCGAGATGTCACTCGCCTTAGATGTGGTGGAAGACTATCCTCTTTGTTGAAATCCAAAAGAAACGCTGAAATCACCCTTGAAACGCCCCCAAAAATCACCAAGAACACCTAGGGTTAGAGAGAGAAGGGAGAGGCTAGGGTTTCTGGGGAGTTCTCTTCAGAAAATGGGTGTTTTCGGGTGTAAAACAATATATAAGAGCCAAAGAAACCCGACCCGAAACCCACAAACCCGAACTGAAAAAGGCCAGATAAACCCGATGAGTCGACTCATGACTTATGATGGGTCGACTCATGGTCATGGGTCGACTCATAAAAATTATGAGTCGACTCAGCAGAAGAAAATTTGCAACAGGACTCGATTTCATGAGTCGACTTATGACAGGCGTGAGTCGACTCAACCTGATCAGTCGACTCATGACATGCTATGAGTCGACTCATGGACAAAAATCTGCATACTTCGATTTCTTTTGCACACGATTTGCAAACTTGCAACTCATCCTCATACCTGAGGCATATACACATCCTCATAAGCTCAAAAATCATTTTCCATGCATGACCATGCAACAAAGATATTTATAATATATATTAAATATCTTTATTCACTCATATTCACACTTGCAAGTTGTCAAAATCAACGGGGTCTTACAAATAGTCAAAAGTTTCTGTTTTATTTTGATCGACTAACCAGTCGACTGATAATCTATCAGTCGACTGATAAAGGTCATCAGTCGACTGACGAGACAAAAAATACCTATAACGATCAGCTCATCAGTCGACTGATGGCCTGTAATGGCTATATTTCCAGCCTTAGTTATTTTATCATTTTTGTTAGTTTTGCTTGGGTTTTATGCCTTGGTTCTTCATCCTATATATGCCCCATTCTATTTCATTTCTGAACCAAGAAAAAAAAGAGAGTTTAAAAACAAGTTTTAAGAGTGGTTTAAGTTTTTTTAAGTGTTTACAAAATTGGTTTTGTGAAGATTATTTCACAAGAAGAGGAGATCATCTTTAGTTTGAGCTTTCCATTTCACATCTTCATCTCTCTTGTTCTAGAGAAGTTTTCTCAACTCGTTTATCTAGCCTATTTACATTTACATTGTCATATTTATATTTGCTAGACTTTAATTAGGTTTGATTTTATTTTCTCATTGCTTGCACACACGACCTTTGAGCTTAAGTGTTTTCACATATTGTATAATTTGAGGTTATGGTGAGTGTAACCTTGAGAGTGAGCCTAAATTGTATTCTCACCTATTGTAGAGAACAAAATCTTATAATTGAGCCTTATTACGAGAGTATCACTTTGTAATACATATTTACACCAAGAGGAGTGTGTGGTGAGGACGTAGTCGATACCAAGAGGAGTGGTGTCGGTAGTAAAGCCTAGAGAGAGGTAGTAAAGCCGAGCACTTGAGGGAGGCAATATGTGAGGACCAACACTTGAGGTTGTAGTTTGTGTATGTACAGTGTGAGAGATTTGTAGAGTTTTTGGTGAGCTAGAAAACCGAGTGTGTAGAGAAGTTTCGACTTCCAAACCGGGTGTGTCGATAGTAGAGTTCTCCCCGGGAGTGGGGAACGAAGACGTATGATAGAAGGTCTGAACTCCGTGATCATATCATTGTATTTGGATTGCTCTTTGTGTCACTATTTGTTTATGTTGTTTCTTGTTTAATTTTCCCTTTGTATATATATCCTTGCATATATCTTTGTATATATCTTTTTGTCCACTATTTGTTTATGTTGTTTCTTGTTTAATTTTTCCTTTGTATATATATCCTTGCATATAGCTTATTAAATATCATCATTGTTAGGATATATTTGTTAATTAATTTTAATCGGCATTAATATCTAATAAGATTAGCAATAACCCTATTCACCCCCCCCCCCCTCTAGGGTACTTTCACCTTTGATGTACCTTAAATTTCTTTGTGCTGCTCTTAAATGCATTTCACTAGCACAATGCATAAAACGAGATAAAATACTTACAGCAAATAGAATATATGGCCTTGTCGCGGTGAGGTACATCAGACATCCAATCAAGCTTCTATAATAAGCTTCATCAACTTTATCTAAACCATCCTCCTTGCTCAGCTTCTCTTTTTGATTCATTGGTGTGTTTGTTGCTTTACCCCTCCATATGAAATTTCTTCAATATCTCCATTGCGTACTTCTTCTGGTAGATGAACATTTCATTTCTCCTTTGCTGGATCTCCATTCCAAGAAAATAGGTCATAAGACTAAGGTCTGTCATTTCAAAAATTTGCATCATTTCTTGTTTGAACTCTTCAACCAGCCTTGTATTATTTCCTGTCACCAAAAGATCATCAACATAAAGGGACACTATGAGAAAATCATTTCCCTTCTGTTTTACATAAAGAGTGGATTCTGACAAGCTTTTTACAAAGCCAAGGTCCAACAAATGTTCATCTATTTTGCTGTACAAGGCTCGTGGCACTTGTTTTAAGCCATATAGAGCCTTTTTATGCAAGTAGACTTTATCTTCTTCACCCTGCTTCAGAAATCCTCCTTGCTGCTCAACATATATTTCTTCTTATAGTACGCCATTCAAGAATATCGATTTAACATCTAACTGGAACACTTCCCAACCATTTTGTGCATCCATTGCTAGCAGAAGCCTGATTGTGTCTAATCTGGCAATAGGTGCAAATGTGTCAAAATAATCAACACCATAAATTTGTGCATACCCTTTAACTACAAGCCTGGCCTTGTATTTGTTGATGGAGCTATCAGCATTAAGCTTTATTCTGTAGACCCATTTCACGCCAATGACTTTTCTATCTTCAAGCCTATCAACCAGCTCCCAAGTTTTATTTTTCTGAATCATCAACAACTCTTCCTCTATTGGTTTCTTCCATTTTGGATCTTTGAGTGCTTCTTCATGACTAGCTTGTTCCCATATTGCCACATTATACCTCTGATAAATTTCTAAAAGAAGGCTTGTTCCTCTGATTGGAGGGTCATCTTCCAACTCATTCTGCCATTGTTGCTCTTTAGGACAATTAACTTTTAGATTTAGTGTGGACCCACTTATTTTTTTGTAAATTGTTCCAATCCCATTGCTCATCTTCGTTGAAGTGGACATCTCTAGTGATAGTCATCTTTCTTGATTGTGGATGATTCGTTGAAGTGGACATCTCTAGTGATAGTCATCTTTCTTGATTGTGGATGATACACCTTGTAGGCTTTTGAAACTGAATTATAACCCATGAAGATGCCTGGAATTGCCTTCTTATCAAGCTCATCACGTTTCACCTAAGGAACATGAGTGAAACATATACAACCAAACACTTTTAAGAAATCTTAGCGAAGGTTTATATCCATATCAAATCTCAAATGGAGTTTTATCTTCCACAGCCTTGGTGGGAAGGCGATTTTGTAGAAAGACTACTGTATTGGCTGCTTCTTCCCAGAACTCTTTTGGCAACTTCTTCTCATGCAACATATATCTAACCATCTCCATCAACGATCTATTTCTACTTTCACTAACTCCATTTTGTTCTGGAGTATAGGGAGTTGTGAGCTGATGTTCAATGCCAGTTTCTTTACAAAATGAATTGAATTCAGCTAAAGTGTACTCCTTTCCATTGTCAGATCTGAGAACTTGAATCATGCAGCCACTCTGATTTTCCACCATTCTCTTGAACCTTCAAAATACTCCAGCCACTTCTGACTTAAATTTTTGTGGAAAAAAATCCAACACATTCTTGTAAAATCATCAATAAAAAGAATGTATTATTAAGTTACCTTGTAAAGATGGTGTTCTTTGAGGAACTCCAACATCTATATGAATTAGCTGCAGCTTCTGAGAGGCTCTCCAAGTTGACTTGGGAAATGGAATCCTGTTTTGTTTACCAAACTGACAAGCATTACAATTTGGCAAACGATCAACAAGCTCCGGTAAATCTCTTGCCATGTCCTCCCTCTTCATTTTTAGCAATCTTTGAAGATGACAATGACCAAGTCTCTTGTGTCAGATTTCCGTGGTGCTAGCCTTATTGCAATAGGCTATTTGTTCCTCCTTTGTTGGATCAAATAAGAAACTTTTACCTCCCATTTTGATCCTAAAAATCCCCTGGCCTTTGGTGTCAAAAATAAGACAATGCTTATCCTCAAAGGATACGTTGAATACTTTTTCTATCAACTGACTCACACTCAACAAGTTTGAGAAATATCAGGCACATACAAAATATCTAAAATTGACTTTGTTCCTAATCTTGTTGTAAGTGCAATGGTCACTCTTCCTTTTGTAGCAATATAATCACCATTCCCAATCTTCACCTTTGTGACTCTGTCGAGCTGCAAATCCATGAAAAGGGCTTTGTCAAAAGTCATATGGTTAGTACAACCACTATCGATCAGCCAACCTTCTGAAGAACTCTGAGTTGAGACACAGGTTGCTACAAACAACTGGTCTTCTTCATCTTGATCAGTAACTTTGGCTTCTGCTTCTTGCTTGGGAGTTTTGTTTTTGCAAATCACAGCTTCATGTCCAATCTGGTTGCAACTACTACACTTTGCATATGGTCTCCTCCAGCATTTGAATGGTGGATGACCTATTTTGCCGCAATGCTTGCAAGGTGGATAATTTCATTTTGAGTTTCCACCCTTGCTTTGGTTCTGGTTGTCTACTATGGTTTCGCCACTTGACACCTGCTTTTTCTTGAAAATTTTCTTCTTGTTTTTTCTGCTTGCTGGTGTTTTGCTGGTAGAGCTCCTTCAATGGGATGATCTTCCCTTATAATCCTTTGTTGCTCTTAAGCTTGTAAGATACTTAATTTTGCCAAGGGAATCTTAAATGTATCCTTGGTATTCTCCAAGGTGGTTAAGGAAGCTTCGTGCCTTTCAGGCACTATTACAAGTATTTTTTGAACAATTCTAGAATCAGAAAGTTCAGTACCATGTAACCTCACCTTGTTCATGATGCCCAGCAACCTGTTTGAGTACTCTTTGATTGTCTCAGACTCTTTCATCCTTTGCAACTCAAATTCCCTTAATAAATTCAACACCTTCATGTCTCTTATCCTTTCATCTCCAGCATATTCTTCCTTCAAATAGTCCCTCACTTCTTTGGTAGTTTTGAGGGACATAATCCTTATAAAGATAGTTGTTAAAACAGCAGCAAAGAGACAAGCTTTAGCTTTAGATTTTCTGACCTTCCTTTCTTTATGAAGTTTGATCTGAGCCATGGTAGGATTGTTTGGCAACGGAGGAACTTCGTAATCCTCTTTTAGAGCTTCCCAAAGATCAAAAGCCTCCAAATACGTCTCCATCTTGACTAACCAAATCTGATAATTTTCACGATCAAAGGTTGGAGGAGCTAGTTGTGGAGAACTGCTTTCTGCTTCCTTTTCATAGACCCCTTAAGAAGAAGAGCTCTGATACCAGTTTGTTGGTTAAAAGAGAAGGAAAAACAGAGAACTTAAAGGTTGAAGGTTGAAACAAAAAATAAGTTTAAAGGAAGAAGATAACAATATTAGGAAATTCTATAAAGGTTGAATTGATTCTTTATTCATCAGAGATCTTCTACATTTATAGTACTCAAAAAAATAAAAATTTCTTAAGAGTCGTAACAACCATATTATAAGCCACTAAACCACTACTGGCTTACTCCTAAAGAATAGCAAACTTGATCCTAAAGACTAGCAACAACTAACTGACTGAAAGACTAGTTCAAAAACAGAAATCTGAAACAATAACATACGTGCAGATCTTTAATGCAATATCTAACACTTATTAAATAAGACTTGATATTAATTAGTTGATATTCTTTATAGGCTTCCCAAATGCAGCTCATGAAATTTTAGTAAGTCCTTCTATCAAAATTTTTAAGTATAGTCTTATATCAATAATTTTACAATGATATAACCCTTTATTCAAAAATCCATCTATCCTTATTCTATTAGTATTAAAATTTGAGGCTTGATGGAATCTCTTTATATTCTTTCTTTGCAATTGGAATAAAATTCAGTTTAATCTCAGGAGATAGAATTTTAGTTGGAAGAATCTATAAATTATCCAATAACTCTAGATTGAATAAGTCTTCCAACCTTCAAAATTCTTATGATGTTTAATATATCAATCTTCAAAAAGAATGTTAGCTCAAAAAAACTTCAAATACTTTTGGGCTTGGCGTCATACCACGCAAGAGTATGCATGTCCTCTCAATTTGATGGCCTCTAGCCTTTCCAGCAGATTTTTTGGTTTAATCATATTGTTTTTGGAATGACCTTCACTAGTACAATAAGAGGGCAAAGAAATGCTTTCATTTTTTTAGAGTAACCAATCAAGTACATATATATATATATATATTTTAATCTTTGGGTTATTATATCCATGTTGTAAAGGCTCCCTTAGTTCGAAGCACACAAAAACTATAGGATTAGCGAACACTGTTGAAGAAGCTCAGGTAAAACAATTTGGAAACTAGCCAGTCGACTGCAAGGACTTCGACGGTCGACCGGAAACATGCACAAGATCAAAGCAGGTTTCTGGAGTTGGGACGGTCGACCTCCAGGGACCCTGTCGGATTCTGGGTCTCTGGATTTGGTTCGGTCGACAGTCATGATCAACCGTAGAAACCATGTAATCATTTTAGGTTTCTGTCGTTGCATGCGGTCGACCACGACGAATTCGATGGTCGACCGCCAGTCGAGTTTTGAGTTGGGTTTGGATTTCAGACCCGTTTTGTTATGAGCTGATATATAACCCTAAACCTACTTAATTAGAGTTATGAGAGGACGTTTTTAGCAGCTTTTGAGAGAGTGTTGTGCATCCTTTGCAAGAGAATTTGTGAAAGATCTAGAGAGCTTTGTTTGAGGGTTTTTGGTGAGATTTGTAACCCTATTTGTAATTCTCTTTATCTCTAATAGTAAAAACTCCCCCCTCCTTGCCCTGTGGATGTAGGCAACTTGTCTGACCATGTAAAATTCATTTGTCTTGTTATGGTTTGTGATTGCTTGTGTAGTTGTGATCTTTCTTGTTCTTGTTTGTGCACTTTTGTGTAGTTGTCGAGTTCTGCTATGCACAACAAGTGGTATCAAAGATTCAGGTTTGGCTTAGGGCTTGTTTGAAGGATTCACTGAAGGATTCTTATTTGGAGAGTTAGATCTATAACATGGGAGAAACAAGCACATCAGGGTCGTCTCTTATAAAGGCGATACAAAATCTGAGCATCAATAATACAAAGATTGATGTTTCAAAGTTTGATGGCATATTCAATTTTAGTTTGTGGAGGTTCCAGGTAATGAATACGTTGGATGCACAGAATTTGGAGGAGACTCTTGAGTTACAAGAGAAACTTGAAGACATGAAGGACAAGGTTTGGATGAAGATGAACAGTAGGGCTTGTGTAGTTATTCGGACATGCAGGACCAGGCAATGCTACTATTGTGTTTATTGCCGGAGGATGATTATGGTATATTTGTTCTCACTATGATCAATGGAAGAACTACTGTTAGCTATAAAGAGGTGACCTCGGTGTTAGTGAATTATGAGTTGATGAAGAGTGATGGTGAATCCTCTGAAAATACATCGGGAGATGCATTAGCAGTTCGAGGCCGTAGTCCAAGTTGCCGCCAGTTTAACCGTTCAAAGTCAAAGAATAAAGGTTGCCATAAGAGTGTTGGTAGAAATCAATGTGCTTTTTGTAAAGAAGAGGGACATTGGAAGAACGAGTGCCTAAAGTTGAAGGACAAAGCTGGGAAGAACGATGGAAAAGCTGTACAGGCTTTAGAGGTGACTGTTGCTAAAGCTGTTAGCTACCATTCATATTCGGATTTTTCAGCCTATTCATACCCTGCAATACCGTCAGTTTCCTATGCCAACTCTACGAAGTGGATGTTGGATTCGGGAGCTACATTTCACATTTGCCCTAGGAGAGATTGGTTCTCCAACTTTGAGGAGTTAAAAAGAGGGGATGACGTGCTTATGGGTAATGATCACGTATATCCTATTAGTGAAATTAGTGCAGTCTGGATTAGGATGCATGACAGGATGACTAGAGAGTTGAAAGAAGTGAGGTTCGTGCCGCAGTTGACGAAGAACATCATTTCTCTTGGGACTTTGGAGGCAGCAGGTTATCGAGTGATCTTAGAGGATGCTACTGTGAAGGTCACAAAGGGTTCTATGGTGGTGATACAAGGTATTAGGAAAAATAACTTATACTACTTGAAGGGCAAGATAGTTATAAGGGGTCTGGCAACTTCTATCACTACAGAGGAAGACACTATCATCTTATGGCATATGAGACTTGGACATACTGGTGATAAGTCCCTACAGACATTGGTGAAATAGGGGCTATTAATAAGTACAAAGACCTACAAGTTGGAGTTATGTGAGCATTGTGTACTTGGGAAGAAGACCAAAGTATAGTTCAGCACCGCTATTCACAATACCCAAGGTATATTGGATTATATTCACACAGATGTTTAGAGCCCTTCCAAACACACATTACTTGGTGGGGCCAACTATTTTACCTCTTTTATTGATGATTATTTCAGGAGAAATTAGGTATATTCAATGAAGCATAAACATGAGGCCCTGAATAATTTTGTGGAGTGGAAGAAGAAAGTAGAGCTGCAGACAAGTAGAAAGGTAAAGACGAAAAATGGTGGAGAGTATAAGAGTGATTCATTTCTACAGTTTTACCGGGATCATAACATTAGATGACACTTCATAGTTCGAGACACCACAACAGAGCGGGGTGGCTGAAAGATGAACTATACATTGCTGGAGAAGGTGCGATATATGATGACACAGGGTGGATTGCCTAAATCCTTTTGGACCGAGGCGTTAGTTTATATGAGCCATCTCGTAAATAGGTTGTCGTGCACTACGATACAGGGAAAGACTCCTATGGAACGTTGGTCTGGTTCGGTGGCTAGTGACTATGAGTCACTTTGGATATTTGGGTGTCCAACTTATTATCATGTTCATGATGGAAAATTGAATCCGAGGGTGAGGAAAGCAGTCTTTGCGGGCTTTAGAGAAGGTGTTAAAGGATTTAAGTTATGTGATTCATAGGATAAGAAGATAGTCATTAGCAGAGATGTCACATTCGATGTGGCGTACATGATGAGGCTTTAAGTACCTCAGCAGGTAGAGAAAGACCAGGCAGGTGAGGTATCATAACAGGTGGAGGATGATGTGACTCCACCCACTCCTGATAGTATTGTATCCATTGCAGCTCCTACAGAGGTGACACTAGGAGGAGATAGGATGACAGCTGAGCATTTAGGGGATACAGTGGATGATAAGACCCAGGAGCAGGGTCATGTTCAAGAGTCCATTGTAGAAAATAGACCTAGAAGGGTGATTCGTTAACCACCTAGATATAATGAGGTCATGGTTGCATATGCTTTATCAGTGGAGGTCGTTCATGATTTGGTTTCTTCTATATTTAGGGAGGTAGAGTCTAACTCTGATTCAATTAAGTGGAGAGAAGCTATGGAGGAGGAGATGAGGTCTCTTCAGAAGAACGACACTTGGGAATTTACAAAGCTACCTAAGGGAAGAAGGCTATTGGATGCAAATGAGTGTATGCAAAGAAAGAGAGATCTTCTATTGGGGATATTTAGTACAAAGCCAGATTGGTTGCTAAAGGGTATGCCCAGCTTGTGGGTGTTGATTACAACGAGGTATTCTCACCTGTTGTGAAGTATTCGTCGATTAGGGTTCTTTTGGCATTAGTGGCACAGCTAGATTTGGATTTGGTCTAGATAGATGTGAAGACAACCTTTTTACACGAAGATTTAGATAAGGAGATCTACATGATACAACCCATGAGATTCAAAGCTGCACGAAAGAAAGATTTGGTATGCAAGCTGAAGAAATCTCTTTATGAATTGAAGTAATTATCACGACAATGGTACAAGAGATTCAACAGCTTAATGATTGGCCAAGGATACACGAGGAGTCCATATGACCCATGTGCTTACATGCACAAGCTACAGGATGATGATCACACTTATTTATTATTATATGTTGATGATATGCTTATTGCTTCTAGAAATTCTTTGACTATTCGTAAGCTAAAAAAGGAGCTGTCATCCGAGTTTGAGATGAAGGATCTTAGAGAGGCAAATAAGATACTGGGTATGAACATCGAGAGAGACAGGGTAAAGGGGAAATTGAAGCTTACACACAAGAGTTACGGCAGAAGATGTTGAAGAAATTCAGGTTTGATGGTAATATAAATGCAGTGCATACTCCATTGGCTCCCCACTTCAAGCTTTCAGCAAAGATGCCACTTGTTCTAATTAAGGACAGAGAATACGTGTAAAAGGTTTCATATGCCAATATGGTAGGTAGCTTTGATGTATGCTATGGTGTGTACGAGATCAGATTTATCACAAGCTGTGGGCATGGTATCCAGGTACATGTACGACCCCGTGAAGGGTCATTAGGAGGGTGTGAAGTGTATTCTATGGTATATGAAAGGCACTTTTGTTGTTGGTTTGATTTTTCAGAAGAATAAAAAGACAGGACAGAATTGTATTGCCTACATGGATTCAGATTATGCGAGGGATCTTGACAAGTGCCGGTCTACTTCAGAAAATGTGTTTACATTGGCAGGAGTACTGGTATGTTAGAGATGTACACTTCAGTCTATGATGACTCTCTCTACTAAAAAGGTGGAGTATATGACGGTGACTGAAGCTAAGGAGGTTTTGTGGTTGCATGGATTGTTGAAGGACTTGGGGATTGCACATGAGACCATTCGGGAATATTATAATAGCATGTCGGCTATCTATTTGGCAAAGAACTAGGTTTATCATGCACGCATGAAGCACATTAATGTCAGATTCCACTTTGTTCATGATGTTTTGGATGATGGAGATGTCATATTGGAGAAGATCCTTACAAAGGAAAACCCTACAGATATGTTAACCAAAGTTATTTCAGGTGTTAAGTTTGGTTATTGTTCGGAGCTATTGTACATTACTTGATTGTCATTGTATTTCATATTTGTATGTGGTTTATTAAAAAAAATTCATTTGCATATTATTGGTCCGTAAACCCTATTCACCCCCCTCCCTCTCTAGGGCCTTTCAATTGGTATCAGAGCAAGGTCTCTACTGTTGTTAGGCTTAAACCCCTTAGAGAAAAGATCATTATAGAGGCTTCTATGAATATGCATATGCTAGAAGGACAATGCACCACTAGGCTACCCTTTTCACCTGTAGCAATTTTGCCTATTGGAAAGCTAGAATGAGAATTTATTTACAATGCATTGACCTTGATATCCTAGACATTGTGGAGAAAAAATATGTCAAGAAGCTTAGTTGTGAAATGACCGAGGATGAGAGGAAACTAGCTAACATTAACATTAAGGCCATAAATGCACTAATTTGTGGTCTTACCCCCAATGAATATAAGAGAGTTTCTACATGTGCAACTGCACACGGAATTTGGGAGAAGTTATGTATCACCCATGAGGGAACCCCCCAAGTGAAGAAGTCTAAGATTAATGGTCTCATGCATGATTATGAACTTTTTAAAATGCTTCCAAATGAATCCATCGATTCAATGTTTTCTCGGTTCATGTCACGCCCCACTTCCGAAAATACCCGGGAATCGGAACGTGAACAAGCCCGCGACGTATTAGATTGAGAAGAAATATACACTACCATTTTTTCTTTTTCTTTTCTTCTCAATCCAATACGCTAAGCGTCTGGAAATAAATACAATACGAAGTCACAGGTCTCCGATCACAATCAGCAAGAATATAATAGACAAACTCAGAATAAAAAATATCATATCACAAATGGGATAATATCCGAGACATAATATTCGGGTCAACAAGCCCTTATAAAAAATGATCTGAATGAAATACTAGAAAAGTATAAAATACACTGATCAAATAGAAATGGAAGGTGCTACAAAAGTAAACTAAGATCATCGAACAACTAGAGGGACTAACTAAACTTCGGCTTCTTCAGCTCGGTCTGCTAAGCACTCTGCTGAGAATCCTCTGGCTCCTAACGATCTCCTAGCTGAACCTATCCGTCATCTAAATCTAACGTTCACCAGAAAAACAGGTGTACGTCAGCGTGTATGGCACACGGTAAGACCTGACCCAACAAGGAAAATAGAACGAACGGAAATCCAATGCGAAAAACGATACGATAACAGAAACAACAAAAGAATGTACAACTAAAATCCACAAATCAACATAAAAACACTACTAAATCATGATAACATAAAGCATCCAGAATCGATCAGGTAACGAGATCATGTAGCTAACGATCAGTCTAATCATCCAAGTAACAGGGGCATACAATAGATGGAATTAATACCTAAAAACCTACAACATGAGATGTAGTACGTCGAGCGAAATAATCCAAACAAGGAAACCCTCATGTATATACCATATGTCTCAAATTGTAGATAATTAAATATTAATCCCGATCTATGTATGAAAAGAATAACACTAGTCTACATCTCAACAAAACTAACAAAGTTCACCATAAAACACGCAAGCATATTATTCTTGTTTTACATGTTATTTGAATTGGGGAAGAATATTTTGAAGTATATAATCGGGTCCCTGTAAAGTCGTCCGGGGACCGCCTTCAAGTCAAGTATTGGCCCTCTAGCCTATGTACATAACACTCACGATATCACGATAACAAGAAAGCGCTGTGCCATTTTATATACATGCTATATTCTCCGTCCAATTCTCCTTTATAACCCCCATGTTGTCAAATTAATTAAGCAACTGTACATGAAATATTGTGTACTAGCCACGAAGTTACCGTGGAATGACTTCTGTAAAACTATGAAAATAACCGTGACCCACAACACGTCTGATCAAGAGTGCATCGTCTAGTCAATGCTATAATAGTAATAGTCAAGGAAACCTCATACCGGGATATCGATATCGAGGGAACTCGGGACTCCTCACATCGGGATATCGATGTCGAGTGAGTATAGCCATGTGTTTCCGGTAAAAGTTGCTGTTTTCATTACTTTGATATCTGTTACAACTTCGAGCGTTACAACAGTATAAAATGAAAACAAAGGGGTACAACTTAAACGAAAATAAACACGAGAGCCCGGTTTGGTACGGTCTCGCTTGCGTGGGTTGTTGGCCTGTGACGGGGACGTCGATATCCGTGGACCGCCGACTCTTCAAGATCCTTCCGGGAAAATCCGGCAGAGTTTCGTCTATCCGCGTGGGATATAGAAGCAGAACTTCGTCGATCCGCATGAGATCTAGAAGCGTAAAACGTATATCTCGGCTAACGCGAGATAATAGCTCTTCTCAGTGTCGCCTGCGAAGGGCAACACCAAGGACAGAAGGGGGTGAATGAAGAAAGGTTGATGAAGACTCTCGCTCCTCGATCCGGCAGGGCTTCGCCGCTCTCCTGCAGACTCTGACTCCTCACTCCGGCAGG
>BQKN01050234.1:0-16807 GCA_022839385.1 Asparagus kiusianus | reverse complement strand
TTTTTTTTTAATGAAAAACAAAATTGAGAAATCTTTTTATTTTTATTTATATTTTTTTATTTATTTTTACAAATAATGTGGTTCATAGAGAACCAACACCTCCTCCTCTCCGAGCCGAGTGTAGAAAATTCTAAAAATGGTTTTAGACATTGACCATTAATTTTGAAAATGTCACCATTTTTAGGATTTTCTAGCTCGACAGCCCCATACGAAAAAACTTGTTTGACAAAAAATAGACATGTCCATCTTGATCTTAATTTTCCAGGAAAAAGATATAATTTTGAATTGTACAATAAAACTTTCTGTCCTGGAGAGAAATTTTTTCGTAAAATTGATTTGTCATAAAAAAATCTTGGTTTTTTCTTTGAAAATTTTTGAGTTTATGTATGCATCATTTTAAATTTCTTCCAACTTATTTATTTGGAGCAATCTGTTCTTACCTACCGAGTCTGAGTAAAAATTTAGTTGTTTTATTACCCACATTGCTCGATGCTCTAACTCCACTGGTAGGTGATGAGCTTTCCCGAATACCAGTCTGTATGGTGACTTCCCCAAATTAGCCTTGAAGGCTGTTCTATACGCCCACAGAGCATCACATAATTTTACAGACCAATCTTTTCTGTTATGATTAACTGTTTTTCTAAGATTTGTTTGATCTGCCTGTTTGTGACCTTTACTTGTCCACTGGTTTGCGGTGATAAGGAGTTGACAATTTGTATGTGATTGAATATTTTCTCATCAAAGTCTCAAAAGAACGGTTACAGAAATGTGTACCGTTGTCACTGATGATCGCTCGCGGTACTCCAAACCGTGCAAAAATATTCTCTTTCAAAAACTTGACAACGACCTTGTTGTCATTAGTTTTGCAAGCTACCGCCTCAACCCATTTTGACATGTATTCAACGGCTACTAGAATGTAAACATTTCCAAATGAATTTAGAAATAGTCCCATGAAATCGATACCCCACAGATCAAAAAGTTTAACAGATAAGATGGGTTGTAAAGGCATCATATTTCTCCTAGTGACCTTCCCTAAAAGCTGACAGCGATTACAGGTTTTGCAAAACTCATATGAATCCTTGAAAAGAGTGGGCCAGTATAGCCCAGATTGTAGAATTTTTTTAACTGTTTTTCTTGGGCCAAAGTGGCCCCCACATGCTTGCTCATGACAAAAGGATAGGACACTCCTAGTTTCTTCAGTGGGAATACATCTCCTAAAGATCTAATCAGAATAGTATTTGAACAGATATGGATCATCCCAGTAAAAGTATTTTACTTGGGAGAGGAAACGAGATCTATCCTGTTTGGACCAATGAGAAGGGATCTGGTTCATGACTATATAGTTCACAATGTCGGCGAACCATGGAATGGATTGGATTTCTAAGAGTTGTTCATCTGGAAAATGTTCATTGATCGGGACAGTTGATGTTGGTGCATTTGGGAGTCGAGAGAGGTGATCTGCTACAGGGTTCTCCGTTCCTCTTCTGTCAAGAATGTGAATGTCAAACTATTGAAGTAGGAGAATCCATCTAATGAGCCGTGCTTTAGCATCTTTCTGGTCAAAAGATACTTTAGTGTGGCATGATCTGTAAAATTTTTGGTTAAGAAGCCGATGAGGTAGGACCTGAATTTTTCTAAGGTAAAGACTATAGCCAAAAACTCTTTTTCTGTGACAAAGTAATTTTGCTGGGCATCATTCAGAGTCCTACTGGTGTAGTAGATCACATGCGGTTTTCCATCAAACCGTTGTCCTAAAACAGCACCAATCGCAGAATCAGATGCATCACACATCAATTCAAAGGGTAAGGTCCAGTCCGATGCATGAATGATAGGAGCTGTGGTTAGCTCCTTTTTTAGATATTCAAGAGCTTTGAGGCAGTCGGGAGAGAAAACAAATGATGTATCCTTGGCTAAGAGATTGGTCAAGGATCTAGCAATTTTGCTAAAATCCTTGATGAAATGTCGTTAAAACCAGCATGACCAAGAAATGATCTGACATCTTTGACTGTTTTGGGAGGAGGGAGATTGAAAATGAGATCTACCTTAGCTTTGTCCACTTCGATTCCCATATTAGAAACTACATGTCCTAAGACAATGCTTTGTTTGACCATGAAATGACATTTCTCCTAATTGAGTGTCAGATTTTTCTCCCTACACCGTTCTAGGACCAGTTTAAGATGATGCAAACATTGGGAAAATATGTCACCAAAAATGGAAAAGTCGTCCATGAAAATTTTGAGGAATCTCTCTACCATGTTAGAAAAAATACTGATCATGCAGCGTTGGAAAGTGGCAGGTGCATTACACAGCCCAAAAGGCATGCGTCGGTATGCGAATGTTCCATACGGGCAAGTGAAGGTTATTTTCTCCTGATCTTCTGGAGCGATAGGGATTTGATTGTAGCCTGAATATCCATCCAAGAAACAATAGAACTCGTGTCCTGTTAAACGCTCTAACATTTGGTCAATGAAAGGAAGAGCGAAGTGATCTTTCTGAGTGGCTAAGTTGAGTTTTCTGTAGTCAATACAAACTCGCCATCCAGTTTGGATTCGAGTGGGAATCAGCTCATTAGCCTCATTTTGAATCACGGTGATCCCAGAATTCTTTGAAACAACTTGGACCGGACTCACCCATGAACTATCAGAAATAGGATAAATGATCCCATGATCGAGACATTTCAGAATGTCTTTCCTAATGGCTTCTTTCATCACTGGGTTTAACCTACATTGAGGATCTCTAGTAGGTTTGGCATCATCTATCAAATGGATTCGGTGTTGAATAATAGTTAGACTAATCCCTTTGATATCAGTCATGGTCCATCCAATGGCTTCCCTATTCTCTCTTAAAACATCTAAGAGAGCTTCCTTTTGACCGGTAGTCAAATCAGAAGAAATGATAACTGGTAAAGGTTCGTTCTCCCCTAAGTAGGCCTACTCTAGATTTTCAGGCAGAGGTTTGAGCTCTAACGTAGGGGGTTCCTCCACAGATGGACGAAGCTGGACTCGGGGTTCTATCTCCAAAGGTTCTCGTTGCCAGCCAGCAGCAGAAACATGATTGACCAGCAGATCTAACTCTAGTTCCTCATCAGAAAACTCCTCAATCATTAAATCAGATGCATTTGAATCAGACTCACACTCTCCCTCTTGTTGTTCACTTGATATTCCTTGAATGAAATTCACTTCCATTGGTTTATCAGATGGATCACTAGGCTACCTTACCAGGTTGAAGATATTAAGGTCAACAGTCATATTCCTGAAAGATAGTTTCATCTGACCAGTTCTATAATTGATCAAAGCATTTGAGGTGGCTAAAAACGGTCTTCCTAGAATGACAGGGATTTAATTTTTAAGATTGGAAACGGGCTGCGTTTCCAAGAAAATAAAATCAACAGGGAAAATGAACTCTCCAACTTTGATCAGAACATCCTCTATCTCTCCTTTGGGAATTTTTATAGATCTATCAGCTAACTGCAGAGTGTATCTTATCGGTTTAAGTTCTCCTACACCTAGCTGTTGATAGACTGAATAAGGAAGGAGGTTGACGCTGGCTCTCAAGTCTAGAAGTACCTTATCAATGTGAGTGTTACCTATGACGCATGGAATTGTAGGACAACCAGGGTCTGTGTATTTTAATGGCATGGGTTTTGAAAAAATTTCACTGAGGTTGGCAGCTAAGAAGACTTTCTTGGGGACGTTGGTGGTTCTTTTCTTAGTGCATAAGTCCTTCAAGAACTTTGCATAAGAGGGGATTTGTTCGATTGCATCTAGGAGAGGGATGTTGATCTTGACCTGTTTAAACATTTCTAGGATTTTTTTCAACCTGCGGGGAGTTTTTTCTAGGTTTGAGTCTATCTGAAAAGGGGGCAATGGGCCTATACCTATCTAGATCAGGCTCAATCTCATGTTCAACGTTTTGGTCATCGGAAGGAATTACTTCATCGGAAGGAGTGTGTTGGATGGGAGAAGAAGTTTGATCCGGTGGCGTTCTAACCTGATTGTCTATTTGTTTTCCTGATCGTAGTGTGTGAACTGCATTCACATGAGCTAGATGGTTTGAACTAGATCCATTGTCTTTAGGGTTTGCAACAGGTTGACTTGGGAATTTTTCTTTTTTTCTCTCACTCACGGCAGTGGCTAGTTGCCCAAGTTTGGTTTCTAACCGGGCTATGACTTGAGTGTTCGAGTTGAGCACTTGGCCGGTGGTTTACATGAAGGAATTTAGAGTGGTGGATGATTGAGTCAACATGTTGGTAGTTTGTGTAGAAGCTTTGATCATAGCTTCTAAACCCTTTTCTAAGACACTTAAATATTTGTCATGATTAGAATTTGAAGGATTTGTGGGCTAGTGAGGATGAGGATGTTGGGTTGAAAAAACTGGGTTAGTTTGTTAAAAATTGTTTGGTGCGTTGAATGAAAGTGTATTTCCCCTAGGAAATTGTTGGTTCGACACGGGAATAAAGTTTTGATTTCCGGGAGAATTTCCTTGATTCCATGTAAAGTTGGGATGATTTATCCAACCTGGATTGTAGGTTGGAGAAAATAAATCATTTCTAGGACGCTGGAATGTAGCGTTCATCTGTTCTAATGCATGGTTGTTTCCTAGGAGAGGGTATTCCTCTGAAACGTTGGTAGAAGACTGATAGTTATGACATCTCGGGGCAGAAACATGATTGATTTGAGCTGGAGCTCGTTCCTTAACTTCTAAGGCTTCTAACCTACGCAGAATCATTGCCATCTTTGCTTCAGAAGCAATGTTTGACTCCAGGAAAAGACCACTAGACTTAGATTGGGAAACTGATGAAACCCTATCATCACAGTGTTCCCACTGCATTGTTTTCTCAGATAAACTATCTAGAAATTCCCAAGCTTCATCGGCGTTTTTTCTCATAAAATCTCCCTGACACATTGATTCTAAAGATGTTTTTAAAGAATAGTCCAATCCTTCATATATGACTTGGCACAATCGCCATTTCTCTAGACCATGATGAGGACATTGGATTAAAAGATCTTTAAATCGGTCAAAATATTTTCAAAATGGCTCCCCTGGGGCAATTTTAAAGTTTTGAATATTGTTCCTAAGCTTTACCGTTTTATGAATAGGAAAATTTTTTTGAGAAAAACGGTAATAAATTCCTCCCAAGTTGAGATGGAATTTATCAGTAAGCTGTACAGCTATTTTTTAGCTTTGTCCTTAAGAACAAATGGAATAAATCTAAGCTTAATCGCATCTTCGGTTAATTCTCTTATTTTAATCATAATACACACTTCCTCAAATTCTGAGATAAAAATATATGCATCTTCTGTTTCATTTCCTAGGAATTTGAGAAGCATGTTTATGTAATGCGGTCTAAGCTTAAAATTTGTTCCATTTGCTTCAGGGAGTCTTATGCAAGACGGAATTATATTTCTGGTAGGGTAACACATATCCTGGAGAACGGGTTGATTTGCCATTTCTTGGATTGGTTCAACACGGATTAAACGATAAAAATTATCCCTAACCCAAGTTTGCATACACCAAAACAACTTTTTTTTAAAGAAGAAAAAGATAAGAAAATCTAACTAAAACAAATCAAAGTAATCACTTTTCAATCACTCTAATTCTAGGGTTTAGCCTAACTCAACTAGACCAGCTCCTAACCAAAAACTCCTGTAGTGAAAAGATTAAAGTTTTACCCAAGTAGTTAGCCAGGTAAGGATAGTACTAGAGGGTGATCAGAGATCAATTAAGTACCTCGTTCCTTACGGAGCGCTTTACGCAACCTCTAAACCTTGCCTTAGACACCAACTAATCTGAGAAAACTTAAACCGGTTCACTTAAGGATTTCTTATTCCTTATTGAGTTCGAATCCTTAGGGACCAACGTCTAATGAGTTTTAGAAGGCTTGGGTTTGTGAAGTGAGGAATTAGTGATTTGTGGGCTAAGGAAAGGGTGATCAAATCCCTTACCTTATCTTGATTATGGGGTTTTACCCTTAAGAATGTTTTAAGTATGTGCCAAATCAAGTGCTACAATCACTTTGGTGAATTCCTACAAACTATATAAAATGCAACCCTAGAAATTAAAAACTACTAAAAAGGATGATAAAAAGAAAAACTTTTTTTTAATTATGGTCAACAACAATCAAATGTGAGAAGAGAGCTCCTGTTTGAATTTATTATCTTGTTAGTTAATGCCCAAGTGAAAGGTGAATTTTATTATGGTCAACAAAAATAAAATCTTTTTTTAAATCCTAATTGTCTCTAATTGTGAAGCTAACTAAAAAGGGTGGAATTGAAAACACTAGAAAGAAGACTTACCCTAAAGCAATTCTCCAAGTTCTTGATCTTCAATCCAAGATTTTCAAGCTCCAAGCGGTTCCTTCACAAGAAAATACACAAGTTAAAGAACCAAAATAATAAAATCCTATTTTAGCACCTTCCCCGGCAACGGCGCCAAAAACTTGATGCGGCATAATTATGTACCAAAATTAATGGTGCACAATTGATCAAGTTATAGTATAAAAAGTTATCGATCCCACGAGGAAAGTGATTTTAAGAGATTATTAGAATTGGTTCTTGTGTTTTGTGTATGAAAAAAATAGGATTAAAGAATAAGTGTGATTATGATGAGTGATTGTTGTGAATATATACAAGTAACAATAAGTTGAATTTTAGAGGAAAGAAATAAGAATCAAAGAATAAATAAAATCACAAGGCAAGAAAGAAGAATGAAAGAAATAAAATCAAGAATGAAAATTAAATTTAAGAAAGTCAAGATGGAGGATTCAATTTAAGATATGAGAAATCTAGAATTGAATCCATTAGCTAACTCAAATAATAAAATACAAATTATTCTTTTTTTATCATATTTCAACTTATATTTATTAAGCATAGACTATCAAACCATTTAAGAAAAGTATAACCTATCAAATTATCATCTAAGTTAAAATTACTATTCATGATAAGAATAACAACAAAATAGTAATCCTAGAATTCATAAGCATAACCTATCAAACCATTTAAGATAAGCATAGATTATCAAATTCTTCTTCTACCGATTAGTTCTCTAGTTTATTATCCTAAACATGAATACTTTAAGTGTAAGAGAATAATTTGCATAATATAAAGGAAATTAAACTAGCATCATATAATTCTAGGATTCCTACAAGAATTAATTTCACATCTTAAGAAATAAAAGCAAGAAGAAAAAGAACTAATTACAAAAATAAAAAGAAAAGAAAAATCTAAACTATGAACAAGAAATAAATCTAACTACAAAGAATTAAAATCTAAACTACAAAATATATTATAAAAATTAAATACAAGAAAATAAATCTACTCTACAAATTAAAGTGTAAAAAGAAAAAAGATAAGAAAATAAATCTACACCACAAGCATGAATATAAATCTAACTAATAAGCAATAATAAAGAAATTACTAAAAAGAAATAAAAGAGAAAAATAAAAAAAATGCAAACCTTCAAATTGCTCTTCATCTCCATCCTTATCATTCACAAAAGAGGAGAAAAGACAAATTTAAAGTGGAGAAAAAATTATTATTATTAATTACAATAAAAGTTATAATTTTTGGAAGGTCTTCTCAATTAAGAGTAGCCCTCCTCTCCAAATGGAGTTATAAAAATTTTTACACACTTAACCTCTCACTCTCTACCCCTATTTATAGTAAACATCAGTGAATGAGAGTCATTGGATTAAAATCTTATCCAAAAATAATAAATTTTAGCCTTAGATCTATAACAAACTGTACGATGGTATCGATGCCGGCATCGATACCCAGCCTTCTCCTGTTGCTGTCCGAGCTTCTCTCTTTCTTTGGGCTTGGGCTTTTTGATTTGGTTTTTCACTTTGGCTTCTTGAATTCCCATTGGGATTTTCTTCATTTCTTCATACTTTATTGTTTTGATTTTGGGCTTTTGGATAAATTAACAATTTAATTTTCCAATGGGCTTCTTTACTTTATTTCTTCATTTCTTCAAGGGTTTTGATGAGAGATGAGATTTTGAGCTCTTATTTTTCATTAACCTACAATTTAAGATAAAAGCAATTATTAGTGGCATATTTATTCATATAAAATAGATAATGAGGGTATAAAATTATAATAAAATGTGATTATCAGCATTGCACGTATTTCATCCGTGTGTAATCTAATGTCAAAATGCGTAGTTAATGTGAGAAGTTTATTATGTCATATAAACATATATAATTACGAAATAAACATACTCTCTAACTTCTCCAATGCATTCGAGATTGAGAAGGATAAAACGATGAATCTTGTTGATAAATGCGAGCGTCATTCTATTGTAATCTGGCTTTTTAGATGGTCCATCATGGATTACAACAGGCCTGTTGAGTTTTGTCTTAATGTCTTCATCCGAATAAAAAGTGGTTACCTCCTCTAGCGGATAACCTTCCATAATAGAACCCTCTGGTTGATTTCTATTGCGAATATAATTTTTCAAAGTGAGAAGATACCTACAAAAGCTTACACTAAATCATTGCATCCAAGCTGTAAAATAAAAATATATCGAATATGTTAACTGAAAAACTAGAGGTACCTTTCGATGGGGTACATCCATTGATATTGTACTGGTCCAGCAAGCCTAGCCTCATTTGCAAGATGAACAGTCAGGTGTATAATAATATCAAAGAATGATGGTAAAAAAATCCACTCAAGCTTGCACAAAATTAAGGGAATTTCAGCCTCTAGCTTCTTCAACTTATCATCCTTAATGTTTTTAGCACACAATTCCCAAAAGAATCTGCAAAAATCATTGATCACTAAACCGATTGATTTAAGGAGAGAAGTCCTAAGAGAGAGTGGAAGAAGATGCTCCATAATAATATGGTGATCATGACTCTTCAACCCTTCGATCTTGCCTTTAACAATCTTTGTCTTCTTACTAAATGATCCTGAAAACCCCGTAGGAACTTTCAACTCATGTAACACCTGAAGAAACTTTTTATTTTCATCTAGTGACATGTGATACACGGCATTGGGGAGTACAAATTGGTCAGGATTGTCTGCCTTCGGTATAGAATGCAACTCTTTTCTAATGTTCCACACCTGGAGATCCCTTCGATCTTTGAGGTTATCTTTTGATTTTCCATCTTTACAGAGAAGTAAGTTAAGTATGTGCTCAGATACTCCCTTCTTAATGTTCATGACGTCTAGATTGTGATGCAGTTTATTTGTCTTCCAGTAGGGTAGTTTGCAGAAGATACTTTTCTTGTTCCATCCATGTGGTGTTTCTTGCCTTCCCTTAACTTTTCCAAAAGTCACGTTATTTTTACCATTCCACTAAGCAAGTATATCCTCTCCGGATAATGGGTCAGGATGCAGGCGATTCTCTTTTGTACCATCAAAGTGGATGATGTTATCTCTATACGGATAATTTCCATCCAACATGCGCCGATGGCCGCAATAACAAGTCTTATTGCTAAAGGGTAGTCTTCTCGATGTTGTCTGGAGATGACAGTAAGGACATGCAGTGTAACCATGTACAGACCAACAAAAAAGCATTCTGTACGTAGAAAAATCGTTGATTGTCCACATTAAGGTTGCACGTATGGTGAAGTTTTTCCCATGTCTGCACCATATGTCTCCACACCATCGATGAATAAAGACCTCAACTCTTTGCTAAGAGGTCGAAGATAGATGTTAATATTGTTTCCAGGTGACTTTGGACCATCAATAAGAAGAGGCATCATGAAATATGATTGGTCCATAGCTAACCACGGTAAGAGGTTAAAAACCATCATTACAATGGGCCATGTGCTGTGGGGATTGGCCTTAAAGCTGAAAGAGCAAAAGTCACCACTAGCCAATCCCAGCCTAATATTGCGAGGTTCCTGACTAAATGTTGGGTGTCTATTGTCAAAATCCTTCCATGCAAGCGTATCTCTAGGATGACTCATTCGTCCATTTTCACTTGGACATGCACGATGATGCCAAGTCATCGCCACTACTGTCTTCTTACACTTGAATAGCCTCTGCAGCCTCTGTGTAATGAGAAAGTATCTTAATATCTTGATAGGTATATCCTTCTTCTGACCATGTACTTTCTTCTTTTATCTAGCCTCTCCGCAAGTAGGACACTCTATCTTGTCTGAATTTCTTTCCGGTAAATTATACAATCATTGGGATATGCATGTATCATTTCACACTTCAAACCGAGATTAGACATTATCTTTTGAGCTTCATACCAACTCTCAGGTACATGGTTCCCTGAAGGCATAGAATATTTAAAAAACTTGAGGAGCATCGTAAATGACTTATTGCTCCATTTATTTAAACATTTAATCTAGAATAGATGGACAAACCATGACAGTGTAGAGTGTTTTGCATTCTCATAAATGGGCCTCCTAGCATCATTCATATACTTATCATAATTGTCTTCACGATGTCCTCCGAAAGGAGGATCTTCAACAGGGTTAGTGTTACCAAGAGCTACCTTAACCATTTTCTCCATTTCCTCATCAAGAAATAAGCTGTCTTCTTCTTGTTCTTCTTCATTTGCATCACTAAGACCTTCAATTAGTCCATGATATACCCAAGTTTTGTAATCGCTAACAAAACCATTCTTCACAATGTGAAGTTCTACTTCTTCCTCCAATTGATGCAACCTATTCGTGCATCTATTACATGGAAAAATGAGTCTCCCATGTTGGATCATATCGTGTCTACGTACAAAGTCCATGAAAGCACTAACTCCATTAACAAAAATAGATTGCATGCGTTCTGCACGACCCGTGTACATCCAATCCTTATCTTTGATGCAGTTATGGGCCATGATAACCTAAATAAAATGAATTATCAATAATGACTTCGAAAAAACATGGATTTAGGGAATAAGCTAAGCATGATCATAACTTTGCTTCGAATATAGGGTTACAATTAAAAGCCAAAAAAAATTTAATGAAGTGTAAGTTTTCCATCCTTGAGGCGCTTCAAGTCCCATGTTAAATTTGTATCAAGATTCAACCAGCAATTTCAAGCACCCAGCAAACAAATATTCTTTTTATGCTACTTGAATACTTTTTTCTTTTCATAAAGTATTATGCAAGTGCAGCAGCAGATAGTTGGCATTACAATGCACCATTATCTTTCTTCTTATAGACAAAAGCATGAGCACAATACATGTAGATCACAAATGATAGGACAATGAGAACAGTCAGAAACCAATAGTAGTAGTCAAGATGTGCACGGTTCATGTTATTAGAGAACCAACTCTCACCTGCACTCTCAGTTACTCCATCAAACATAGACACAAGAAAACTACTAATGAAATTTCCAATGCCATAGATGCTGAGATAGAGAGCAAGCCCAAGAGTGTTAAGTGCATTAGGAACCTGATCATAGAAAAACTCTAGTTGGTGTAGGCGTCAAAAAATACTTATAGATATTCAAATACAACTCAAGGCTGAGAAGAGAACAATATGCATGCATGTGACAAAACACACTGACATGCTACACATATAGGCGCGGCAGCCTGTGGTGACGCGCCATAGGCGCGGCAGCCTGTGGTGACGCGCCATAGGCGCGGCAACCTAGGGTGACGCACCTAAGGCGTGACAATCCATGGTGACGCACAAGCTATAGGGAGTTGCCTCAGCAGTTACAAAACAGTTATACGATGATTTTTTAAGGTCCACGTGGCGGCATATCAGAAAGAGAACGTGTGCTGACGTGAACAAGCAGTTAAGCCATGAAAAAAGTGGTTAAAAGTCGAGGGAGGACAGTTTCAAGCACGATGGGAACGTGGCTGCAACGGCCTCTTTAGCCGCGCCAGTACACACTGACGCGCTAATAGCCGTGGCAGTGTAGACTGACGCGCCCAAAGAGCATCCAATTGATCAGTTATTTCGCCCCCATTTTCGCTGTTGTGCACTCCTATCCCTATAAATACCTCCCTAGACACGAAATAAAGAACAGAGAGCAGTTTAGAGCATAGAGACTTGGGCTTTTGATAATTTTGAGGAAGAGAAAGAGAGTTTTCACCTTTCATAAACAACGTTTGGTGATTCCTAGAGATCTAAGCTCAGACTTGATCTTTGGAAGAGTGAACATCTTACATCGATAAGATATTCACTTCAAATTCCTACTTCGATAAACGAAGGAAGAATCTCTAAACCCCTTCACAATCTGTGATTTGGTGGTCCACGAGTCAAAGCATTCCCGGCACAGGCAAAGTCCCACAAAACAGGAGTCAATAAACGATTTCTGTGTTATTTTCCAAGAGAGTTGTAATTTGCTTATTTTTCATTGTAATTCTCTGTAAACGACTTAAGTTTTAATGGAATCGACAATGGAAACGACTTTCGACGAAAACAGTTGGCCAATCACAGTAAATACCTCAGAGATGCCAATGAGTTGTATGAGGTATCACACTATATGTGTAGTATTCTAAAAAAAATAGTATGTGTAATACATTAAAGTTTGAAAAAAATTTTGTCATAGGTCTCTCTAGAATATTAGCTCATGTTTGGGTCTTTGAAATTATAGACAACCTCACCTAATCATCGATGCCCTATGTAGGTTATTATTCTCAAATATTTCATTACGAAAGGAGGATGATGGAAAGCTCTTTTATCATCTTCAAACTCCATAATTATTAGAAGTAAGTGTTAAGCTATTTATATACCTGCCAATATTTTGCAGTCAACTCTTCGCAAGCCAACAGTTACCAACATGAGGAAAGCTTTGTCAGTACAGTTTATATTTGGTCTTGCAGTATACTATGGTGTAAGCATAGTTGGCTACTGGGCGTATGGTTCATCAATTTCAGACTATCTCAAAGAATTAAGTGGTCCTAAATGGGCAAAAGTTCTAATAAATTCTGCAGCTTTTCTGCAAAGCATAATCTATCAGCACGTAGGTTTTCCTCTGCATGCATTTTGTATTATTAATAAAGTTTTCATGATTCATGTATGACTAGAAAGGTTTTAACCGTATCTTGTCCATAATACTCTTATGTAAATCATTAATCTCAATATACATATGCATGTTTACTCTCTAGAAATTCTATGAAAACTACAATGTTCTCTTCCTTGATCTGCCAAGAATTTAACTAGTTTGGATCCAATGATGAAAATACGATTTCATAAATATCACAATAGCAACATCATACATTACATTATTTTTCATGAATGACCATAAATTTTAGAAAATACAAGATAATAGCAGAAAAAACTCAATATTTCCTAAAAAATAAGAAAACTCTCAGAAATTACCTTAAATAAGTTTGCTGGAGAAAGATGATGCCTGAGGAAGAGAATACGACATTGGGAAGTCGATTAATTTGCTGTAAATAGGGAAATTTGAGTTAGATGGTCAAATAAATTAGGCTTAGGGTTTTGTAGAGAGGAGATAATACTAATTTACAGAGGAGATGGGGGACCTGAGGATGAGGCGGTGGAGAAGGAGGTGAGGAGCGGTGGAGGAGGAGGCGGAGGAGCGGTGGAGGAGGATGTGGTGGAATTGAGAGGCGGTTGAGGAGGAGACGAGGAGCGATGGAGGAGGAGGGGAGGAGCGATGGAGGACAAGATGGAGGAGCAGTGGAGAAGGCGGTGGAGGAGGCGGCGGAGGAACGGTGGAGGAGAGTGCCGGCGAAGATGAGTACCGCCGAAGACTAGAGGTCGCGGTCAGACTTTCAAAATTTTGGGGAAATATCGCGGGCTAGGGATATTTTTGGGGGATGCGGCGTTTTTAGGGAAAATTTGGAGGGAATATCGGGGGTTGGGGAGAACGGGGAAATATAAGGGGAAATGAATTTTTATTTTGTAGGATCCATCAAAACTCCCAAACGGTTTTAACCGTTTGGTATAAAACATGCCAAACGGTTAAAACCGTTTGGGTGTCCCGTATGAGTTTTTCTAAACTCCTAAACGGTTTAATAAACCGTTTTGAATTATTATCCCAAACGGTTTAATCCGTTTAGACTATTTTGATTTGTCCAAACGGTTCTAATAACTGTTTGGATTATCTTGTTTTGTACTAGTGAGTATTCCAAGAATAAGAAATTAAAACGGATGATGTTATTAAAATATTTACTATTCTAATTCCAATTGTTCGCAAGTAAAAAAGCACACCTCAAGAGTGATGTCATGTCATACAATCACACATTCATAAACGTGGCATTTTTCACGTCTTATTGGCTCTGGCTTTCTCTACTTGACTTTTCTTTCTTTTTGTAGTAGGTGTGGCAAGAACAAAACAGAGTTGGTCGGGAATATATGAGGTCCAAAGCGCAAACGCGGTCTCTCTTGGCTTGGGTGCTTGACTTCTATTTTCGAGATTCAAAAATTGATTGAAGTGAAGTGAATTGAAAGTTAAGTGGTACCCCCTGAGTGATAATGACTCCATAAAAGTCGTTCTCATTGGGAGGTGTGCGCTCCTCACTCATTGGCGTCAGACTACCCGTGACGTCATCACATGCATCATTTTGCATTTTTGGGCCTAAACCGCGTTGGTTGGTATAGTTGGGGGCTGTTTGGTTCTCATTTTCATCGGAAAGCTGTGCAAAATTGTTAGAAACTGGGTTCACGCTCACTTTTACGAAGTTTTATGCTGTCTGGGTACAACTCCACAAATATGAAAATATGCCTATGTGGCAGCCTCATAGCTGACGTGGCAGGTAAAATACAAATCCATATAAAAAGAAAAATGCTAAGTGTTCTTTTTTCTTTACTACTTTGGTACTACTATCCATAAAGGAATGGGGTATTCACTTTAAAGTTGTATTGATGACTCATCGTGACCTTACTCTTTTACGGGTGGAAGTGCCAAAGTAGTAAAGAAAGTACAGTACTTTAGTGTACTCATCATTACTCCTGTAAAAACATGCAATAGGGGCTCAAAGTTGAAAAAAAAAATTTGAAAACTTGACCGCCCATCTTAGGTTATTGTTTGTTTTCATAATCCCACCCACCACCAAAAAAACAAGGAAAAAAAACTCCTCGTTTTTCTCTCACCTAAATCTGGCAGCTTGCTTCAAAGTTCTGATGTCTTCCGAAGAGACCAAAATTATATTAGTCACAACTCAAATTTAATAAAAGTTTAGAAACAAATGGGGAAAATGAGTGTTGAAGAAAATATATGTATGGTGAGAGGTTCTTTAACAGCAAACTATTATTAAATTTGTTAAATTCTAGAAAATATCCTTAACGCCCCCCCCCCCCTTAACTCCCCACCAACTCTTAAGATCACATCATTAATTATCATGTTAATAAAACCCCTCTAGTGGAATTTACCCATCAATAGAAAATTGAGTGTAGTTGTACATTCACCATAAGGTAAAGATAAGATCATTTACATTTATATACAAAAAAATTTACTTTATCTTTAACTTCGATATCCTAACGATTTTTTTAACCAAAAAAATACCCTAAAGTTTAACAAAATTAAACATAGAGAGTCCAATGTTTTTTCCCTCAAAATGTACGCTAAAGTTCAACAAAATTTAACTTTAATATCCGACACTTAAATTATCGGTTAAACTTTTGCTAATGTATGAACTATCAAAGTTAAACTTTTGTTGAAGTTTGAAATATCAAAGTTAAATTTTGTGGCACCAAAATGTTTCTTTTGGGGCAACAAAAAAAGGTATCAAAGTCAGCAATGAGGTGATTTTGAAGTAATTTTTGGGCGAAAGAAAACTTTAGATGTCAAAGCTAAAAATGAAGTGTTTAGGATATTTAAGTGCAAATTATCCTATAAAGATAGAGATACTATCAATTGAGTTAGAGGTGACTTTATTATGATAATATAATTTTTTTTCTAATGGGTCCTCCACAACTAACACTTTTCAAGAATCTATCATGCAACTCAAACAAGATAATGTCATTATTTTAAGATTAATGATGGAATCTAAACCAAACAATGTAAAAACTCAAATTGAAAGTGACTAGGTGGATGATCACTTTCCCTTTGCCGTCATAAATGACCAAGTTTTCTTCAAACAATAATAAAAAAAGATTTGTTTACATCTGTCCTGTTGGAAAAAGTGTATCAACACTGGTCGAGTTTTTCACTACCAGACAAATACACGATTTGGAGGATCAAAAGAGAACTGGTCCTCTCAAAATAATTGGACCAAGATCAATCTCATTCTAGTTTTGGAGAATATTCATCAGACTAACTGTTAGTCTCCTGGGTCTTTAATGTTTGGCTTAATAGCACTTGTATAACTTAATGTTTACGTATATTTGCACTTGCATACGCCATCTTTTTTCCCTACATGTATCACCTTAATCTTTCACTCGCTTTAATATTGTTAACAACGTTAAATTTTTGGTGGATGAACCAAAATGTCTTATTAACATTCATCAACTTCTTATATAGTTGATAGAGACCAAGTCCACATGAGCGGGTTGTGCACTAGTCTAGTACCGTTCAAACACTGCAATCCCCATGCATGTCAATCTTCGATTTTACACTAAAATAGCCTCGGGCAAAAGTTGCAATACCGATGCCAAACCAGGTTGCCTCTCATACTATTTGTGAGGAACTAAGGAAAACTCATCTCTAAAAAGTTAGCAGTTAAAGAAAGAGAACCGAAATTCCTTATATAGATCCATTAACCTCTCCATATAGTCCACGCGAGACTAAATGAATCCTGCAGATTTGTGTAAGGAGTCTAAAAACAACCACAAACATGAACATAGATGATAATAAAAATGTTAAGTAACTTGTGTTATTATAGTGCACCTCACTCATTATGAGTTATTAGTGAATTCATCTCATTCATCCTATTCTCCATTGCCACTTCTTGGGACCAACTTGAGTTAGTTGGTATGAGTAGGATCTGATTC
>BQKN01050230.1:0-40551 GCA_022839385.1 Asparagus kiusianus | reverse complement strand
GTGAAGTCGCCCTAAATTAATTTTATGCGTGTTTTGATCAAGCGAAATACGGATATGAAGCGGCCACGCCCACAAAGGAGAATGACGGCTCTATACCGGTGAAATCGCCCTAAGTTAATTTTAAAAGTATGAAGCGGTCACACTCACGAAGGAGGGTAACGGCTTTTCCCAATTTCCTCGCCAAGGAGAATAAGCAGGGATGCAAGATGCAATGATAATATTAAAGTCGTAAATAAGAGGAATGATAACGTTATACCGGCGCAACTGAAAGGTTCGGGCTCGGGGGACTGGGTTGCAGAACGACCCCTCACGGTACGTGACTTCCTCGTCGCCATAGCTGACCTGCAATGAGAACCAACAATTCAATCATTCAGAGGAATTGGGAAGCATAATGTTAAAAAGGGAAATTGTGAATCTTCGATTAAAATTCTACAACATAGAATTTTCTAATTGAAGGTCCGATTGAACCTATACGACATCCCCCATTCAAGTTATTTCGATCACATACAAGTTCAGATTCAAGTCATGCACAAATTCAATTATACACAAGAGCTTGGCTATATACGAGTTCGAGTTCATTCAGTCACATATGAAGTTCAGTCATGTACAACTAAGTTCGGTAAACTCCCTGGTATTGAGCTACAACAAGGGGAACAAATCTTTTGTGTTGGTGCAGTTCGATATAAAATGGATGCTTCCAAACTGACTCTAATAACGATACAGGATGACCAATCACCAGATGCTGACGACAAGCAAATACAGGAGAACACTTTTGTTCCAAGGAGATTGTTAATTGTCAATAATGAGTATGTTCGAACAGGGAATGATTATTCCGGAAAGAATGCCAGATTGTTCATATTTCTTACAAGGACTCTGCACAAATATAAACTGTTCTTGTTGACATGTGTATAAATCCCAAAGCTTTTGTTTGTGATGGGTTCCTCAGAGGATATTGTGCTGATGGCGATGAGTGCCGCAAGAAGCACAGTCATGCGTGCCCCCTCTTTGAAGCTACAGGAATCTGTCCACAAGGATCTAAAAATGCCAAACTTCATCATCCTAAGAGTAGAAAGAAGTCCAAAAGGAGGAAACGCTCTGAAATTCAAAACAGTAGCAAGGGGAAATACTTCAGTTCGAAGATTGTCAAGTTCACTAAAATCCTACGCGAGTCAAGCAAAATCTCGACTCCGCTCAAATCCGAACTCAAGAACGACACTCAGGTTCAACAAGAACTCACTCGACCATCATCAACCCAGGATTACGAAGTCAGTCATATACATGATCAGCACAAAAAAAATATTTCGGCCATGAACATGTCAGGATTTTCGGCCATGAAGAGTAAAATTCAACGAATTTCTCAAGCTCCAATTTCGGTTTTCTTCCAAGATTAGAGAGCTAGGGTTGAAATTATCAAGCCATGAATACAATCAAACTCAAAAATCAGCCATCATTCAGAGCTCAAGATCAAATTTTGGATTTCCCCCAAATTCAAGAAATAGGGTTCTAACCATCAAGCCAAAACTCGAAAAACTTAGTCCAAAATTGAAGAGAGGACATTGAAGCTCACCTGAAATTCGAAGAGGGATTGAATCCACAAATGCTCGAGCCCAAGTCAAAATCGACTGCAACCCTAGGTCTGCTCTTTTGCTCAAGTCCAAATTGGAAAAGGAGAAGAAGGAGAGGGGAATTTAAAGAGGAGAACTTTGATTTCAGTTGGGAGTTCTGATCTTGGAGGAATTCTTGAAGAGATGAAGTTTGGAGGAGGAGAAAGGAAACCGAAAAAAAAAATGAAAAGGGGGGGGGGGGGGCAGACCTCTTGCTGGAACCGAACAAGGAAGAGAGGAGGAAAAGTAAAAAAAAGGGGATTTTTTAAAAGGGGGCTAAACCGGTCTGAACCGGTCCGGTCTGAACCGGTCCGGTCTGAACCGGACCGGTCTGAACCGGACCGAACTTTAATTCAATTCAAACCAATTCAAATCAATTTGAACCGGACCGGGCTAATCCCAGCTTGGTGATTCGCATGCGTGTGAACCGCGAAATGTGGGTTCGCGCGTGTGGAAGGGTCCGGGAATAATTCATATGCATTTTGAACCAATTACAAGTGTTTCTCGATGTATTTGACGCCCGTATTTATACTCCAATGAGAATACGAGTCTAAACTATTTCTCACAATTGACGAGAAGTTCCTGGAAAATATTATGTATAATATTCTTAAGGATAACCCGTCAACCTCCGACGGGTACACGAGGCTAAACTAATTCCCGAAACTCCCAGGAGTACACGAGTATAAACTGGTTCTCATCAGGTTAATGCGAAACCCTAAGGTTAACGCCGGATCAACGCGTAGCCCTAGGTCAATGCCGGTCAATGCGTTGTGATGAGAGTTAACGCCGATCAATTCGAAACCCTAGGTCAACGCCGGTCAACGAGTTGTGATACAGATAGTTAATCCAAAAGTCAACTCAGCGAGATGAGCCAAAATCAACTCACCAATTCTGATTCAAGACTTCTGTGACGGTCAGACGATAAACGCAGCACCGGAAAAAGTCTAACTGTTCGATAAAACACTGAACAGACTGAAATGTGAAGAAGTCAAGAACCGAAATTGGTTATAGGTCCTTTAATACCGACTGAAGGTGTAGGCCTATCATGTCCAAAGTATTTCAGACTCTTCTATAAAGGAATGAGGCTGAAACACTTTGGAGGGGGTATCTGTAGGCGTCTAAAAATGCCTATAAGCTCCCGTATACAGCTCGAGACGAAGAGGAAGCGATGAACGTCAGCATTCAAAACGAGAGGATTCACCAAGTGGCCCGATCAATGTCATACCACCAAATGGTGGCTTGGTCAATGTCAAACCACCAAATGGTGGTTCGGCCAAGTTCAAACCACCAAATGGTGGTTCGGCCAGAGTCAAACCACCAAATGGTGGCTCGATCAGTGTCAAACCACCAAATGGTGGTTCGACCAAGTTCAAACCACCAAATGGTGGCTCGGCCAGTGTCAAACCACCAAATGGTGGTTCGGCCAATGTCAAACCACCATTTGGTGGTTTGGCCAAGGCCGAACCACTTCGGTGAAACGGCCAGAATCAGTTTTTTCGGTTCTTTCATGGATTCTTTCGGGATTTATGGTTCCAACTGCTCTGATATTGCTGTTAGACAGTTCCTAACTGAAGACAGAGGGAATCCCTCGTTTTGATCCAAGAAAACCACCAACCAAGCCTATAAATAGAAGCTCAGGTGTTTATTTTTGAAGGATCTGGAGATCAAGAGGACGAAGTGCTGTCGAATTGGAGATTGGAGCACGAATTTCAGAGAGTTAGCAGATCTTGGCGGAGTTCTTCAACAAAGTAAGGGTTCGAGAGATCTGAGACTCATTCCACCATCCTCCGGATTTAAGCTTAGTCTTAAATCCCGAGAAGAGCCGTGATTTTGCTTAGTCAAAATCGCCGCTACTGCAATCACTTCCTTCGTGAAGCGAAAGCACTAATTATCCAAACTTCTGCTCACCGGATCTGATCCGTAGACGGTCCATGGATAAACCCCGGCACCGGCAACGATCCCGCACAAGCAATAGGCGATAAACTTCTATTATGTGTAGTTTGAGAGAAAATTGTAACTTTTGATTTAAAGTCTTATAAAAAGGCTATTTTTGTTGTTTGAGTTTATTGTAGGTGTTTGAAGCTGTAATGGACTCATCAATGAAATTAATTTTCCACCCAAACACTACTCCCAGCTCTAGATGATGGATCAGATACTTTTGCTCATAACGTTTCAGCTGACGAGAACCATAAGCTACCACTTTTCTATTTTACATGAGCAAACATCCAAAACCCTTATGAGAGGCATTGCTACAAACAATAAATTAAGTTGTTTCCTGCGACCGGTAAGATGAGAACTGATGTAGATGCTTCTCAATTCTTTAACTCCTAAAAACTCTTTTCACATTTTTAGGCCAAACATATTTGACTCCTTTTGAGTCTAGTGATTCAAAGGTGAGGCAATACTACATATCTCATGAATAATTGTTGTCCTTCTCCAATTCACAACAGTTTCAAAATAATGTCCCAGAAAAGATGTATTACCAAACAACTCACACTTCTTAAATTTTGCACTGAGTTTTTCTTTCCTCAAAGCACCAGAGCTCATTTTATCCGACAAGAGCACCTACGAGTTCATTGGCGCCATGTAAGCCCTGGAACCCACTGAGTGCAACACATGGTTTGACTTAATCCACCACCAAAATTGTCTAGTCAATGTTGCACTTGACTCTCAAGACCTACTATTTAAACCCTCTTAAACTTTATCAATTTCCCATTATGAGACTACTAGAAGGGATGATATATTTCCACTCTTGACCAATCTAATCGGTTACACAAAAGAGATGATTGGCAGTAGAAACCATCAAGAACATGTGATAGGTGATGTACGTGTCCAGGAAAGGAAGAGAAAGATTGAACAACCAAGAAAGCGAAAGGATCTAGTATGGAAAACAAAAACAATCCAAATTGGTACCCTTATTTGTCCCATAGAGAGACAAGCTTTGTCTTTGCTCAGATACTTGCCACAAAAAATGCATTGGATCCACAATATACTTTCTCAATGAATGAAGCTGCTTTGTTAACATTTCCGTAGATCCGCAAGCTATTCATGAATGGTTCAAAAGATAAGTACCACAGGCAACAGCCATTACTTACTTAGGTTGTCTAATTAGCATAGACTTGTAATATATTAAGACTAACCCCATATTCATTTCTATATTGCTCTGTGTTTGAGGTTAGTCCTAAAGAGCTCTCACCTTCAGACAGGAAATAATATCAACGCTTCGATTTGTCAAATCTGAAGAAACTATGAGGGTTTATATAGGAAAGTCGAACCAGATAGAATTATTGGACTGTGTATGGACTGGACTAAGGTTACCCTAACATAGACCCACCTTAATACAAATCTTCAACGAGTCAGGCTCGGATGTTAAAAGAACCAACTCCAACCCTTAACATAACTCAGACCCATGGGTTGAACCCTAAGCTAACTTGCACCCATGGATGAGGGAGGGTCGTGATAGAAAAAGCCCTTCCCACTTGGGTTGATGGTCAAAGCGGCAACAATGACAGCTCATACAGGGGAAAAGTAACTAATCTCAACAAAACTATTGAAAACTTTGGGAAAAAACCATGTGCAAGAAATAAATCCATTATTCAATGAGTACAGTAAAACTCTTCTCGAATCACGTACCCAATCAATCTCAATGCTTTCTAAAAATCAAATTCGAACCAAATCAATAAAACTAGACAGAATCCAAATCGTAAATGATTGCCTCTTGAAGTAAATGCCTATCAATCTCAATCACTTTTCAATAGATAGTTCCCTCTTGAAGTAAATGCCTAACAATTTCAATCATTTTTCTATTTCTTTGGCAAAAACCAATCGAGATAGAGAGGATGCCCATTGAACTGACTGATCCCAAAGAGAGCGAAGAAGCTCAATAATAAAAATCTTTTCATAGACGAGGATTGTATATGACATTTAGACATTTGTGCGACATAGAGATAAATACAAATATGTTTCGTAAGGGAAAAACTCATTCATATCCTTCAAAATGAGATGTAAACATGAATGAAATACAAAAACACAAATACAAATACGAAAATAAATATATAGCACCCCGAATTTAGAAAAGTATCTGCTGCAAAATTGCATTCCCGACACGGCGGAATAAGCCTGCAAGAGATAGGGTGGAGAAGACTTCCACAGAACTTGGTAGACTTCTTCATTGAAATGAATGGTTGTACATAAATCATGTTCATTCATTATGAATAGTCAATACCATTCATTCTCATAAATTTGAAAACTAAGGTGATTTGTATTTGATGTGATGGGTGTCTCCTTCAAATAACGCAACTGTTTTTTTTTTCTTTTCTTTTTTCTTTTTGCTCCAAGCCACTGTCCAACTATATTATATAATTGAGTGGCTGAGTAACTTAGCGGTATGGTTGATCTAAGGATACCTAGTCCAATGCTTGTTTTTATGATATAATTTAACGGGTGCATTGATATTAGCTCTGAAATAGTAATTACGGATTGTATATAACACTTCAGTTTGTTGCAAAAATTTGCACCAAATGTTGTAAATAGCATTAGTTGCTGAAAATCAACTTCAAGTTTGTTGTTTGAATATTTGCAATATATTATAAATTCAGCGTTTGGTTGAAAGACAATTAGAAATTTGGATCGTCTTTGTTACAAAAGCGTTGTGGAGAATTTGCTACTTTTAATCACAATCATTGTTTATCTAGTAGGGATGATTGTGATTTATTTTAAAAATCTTTGGCAAACACCAATGGAGATAGAGAGGATGCCCATTTGAACTGACTGATCCCAAAGAGAGCGAAGAAGCTCAATAATAAAAATCTTTTCTTGCAGAAACTTTGCAAAGATAAGAGCCTATTATTTTTCTTTTGCAGGTAATTAAAACCCTAAGGATTCACACATACACAGACTGAGGACAGCACGAGATAAGATTCGAAACTTAAATTATTGCCAACTCTCAGCTTATATTTACTACAAAAAGTATTGGATGCTTTCCCTAATTAATGTGTTAATGGAGCAGGGGCATTTTAATATGACATCTTGTCACCAACCATACGATGTATCATTTTTTTTCATTGGTTATTCCTCAATATTTTCAAATGCTGATCTTACATTAGCAATCTCTATGTCAGGAAACTAATGTGAATAGTTCCACGCTACTTGTGTACTAGAGGGGTGATTGCGTGATCAGTATTCGATAATCCTATAGAATTTAAGAATGAACTATACCTAGCTTTTTTGCTCGCTCAGCCACCGTAATGAGTGCACAAATGGAACAGTAACACGTTGGGACATCAACAAAGTAAAACTTCTTTACTCAATTGGACGGAGTTCAGCTAATTAGCCTTGGAGGTTTACATATCCACTTTCCAAATCATCTCGTTTAGCAACTTTATCCTTTCATATTCAAGAAGGCTTGCCAAAATAAATCAAGCTCCATCATCAAGTTGCAAAATTAGAAGTCTTCTAACCTCTGATTTAGTGCATTCTGTAGCACTTCGTAAACTTCATTCACTAGAGAAGGAGAAACAGAAGCCATAAACTCCTCTTCCATCTCAAGAGAAGCCATATACTCTCGCAACAAACACACCTCAAGCTCCACACCCTCTCCACCCTCGCACCCAGGATACGGTAAGACCTTACCATCAAACTAATTATTTGCAGGCCCGCCGTTCAACGCCACCACCCTCCCCCATCCAAATCCACATCGATATGTATCAAACCTCGGTGAACTCCCCCATCATCATGTTGGAGTTGTAACTTAAAACTTGGGTTTGTAGAGGAAAAGAGGAAAACTTTAGTCCCACATTGGAAAAGAGATGGGAAGATAGACTCTTTATAAGCCTTCCCTTTCTCTTCTATGCCTAGAAGAAAATAAAGGTGTGAACGTGGGTACTTGTGCCCATGCTGTGAACGGATGTGGGGGAGGACTTTGCTTTCGGTTGGAACCACAGGACAAAGCATGCCCCATGCCTTTGTACAAGTTTGTGCTCCCATGCCCCTTGTACACGGGACAAGAGCTCTTCCCCATGTTTTTTGCACTTCATGCCCCCCATGCCCCTGCAGTCCTCCTATGCCCACTACCCACGTCCTCTTTAGTTCAGCCCACTCATCTCTCTTGCCTATAAATAGAGAGGTTGGGAGAAGTGGTGTGGTGTGGGGAAAAATTAGTGTGGATAAAATACTAAGTGGGTTGTGTGAGTTTTTTTGAAAGAAAAGAAAGAGTGAGTTGAGAGAGAACTTGTAAAGTTTGGTATTCTTCTCATAGTGAAACCCCCTCTCCCGTGGACGTAGGCTAGTTTGCCGAACCACATAAAACTCGTCTTTGTATTGTCATAACTATTTCTTTACTTGCAGGTGCCCTCGATAGTTCAGTCCTTACACGGATGAGAGGAAGAGTGGATATCTCACTTCACTGAGATATTTTGCTACCGAGTCTAGTTTCCTTCGCGAAACACAGATATCGAGTTTGACTTGTCAGGGCTCTCTCTCAGGACATATCGCTTCCGCGACGGTGTGCGTGACTCTGCGCCTAACAAAAGGTTATGCTCCACACCACACATGCGCGCGCCGGCCAGGCCGGGGTCGGGTCGGGTGGCGCGCGCGCACACGACCTGCGGACACGAATGCAGCTCCGGATTAATGGGCCCTTAATCTGATAAATTTTTATTTTTATTTTTGCTAATTGGAACAGTTTAAAAAAATGTAATTAATGAATTTATTTTGTAATGAAAATATTTTGTAACGGCTAAGATTTATTAACGTGATTAAAAACGTGATAAATATTTTGCGAATTTATTTCGTAACGGAAATATTTTGATTTTGTAACGGCTAAAATTTATTATCGTGATTAAAAATGTATTAACTACGGGTTTATGAATAACAACTGTTTTAACCCTATAAAAGGACCTAAACCCGAAGAGTTTCATACAATGTGAAAAACACAAAAGCTCTTCTTCTTCTCTGCTCTATACTTGCTATTATATTCTGCTGGTTCCCTGAAAGTCTAGAAGAGTTCGCAAAGCCTTCTTGAAGCTCGTGCCGACGAGAAGGAGGTCGCCTGACCGAGGGTCGTTGTATCTCCAAGAAGTTTTGCTGCGTAGCCCTGTACGAGAGGGGGCAATTAGATTCTTGGGACAGTGCTTGCACACCTCGACCATCAGGCCGTATTTCTAACTTTTATTTACTTTCATTTGATTCAATTATTATTTCTGAGTTATAATATTTATCTGATACTATCTGATTTAATAATAAACTATTTAAAACTTAATTCGTGTTAATTTTTGTCTAAACAACTATTATTCCCAACAATCCAAGAATCTAATTGTGCTGTTTAGAATAGTGTCATAATTAGCATTCTGCTTTTTATGTTAATGTTGTCTGTAATTCTTAAAAAAGAAATGTTACACTGCATGATAATTCTGTTGAATGAATGTTTTATATATTTTTGTTGCATTATAATAACAAAACTATTCATTCATCATCAGATTATGGCTACAAGTGAAATTATGTCAGCTAAACCAGAGAAGTTTGATGGGAACAATTTTTGTCGTTGGTAAAACCAAATGAGATTTTGGTTAACAACTCTACATCTAATAACAGCCATAGAACCAGACAACTCATCTTCATCTAGACCAGTTACTAGGCAATCTTCCTAATTTTCCTCCACGGATCCCATTCCTATCCTGAGAACACCTCAAGAAATAGAATTGTTGGACCCTAGAGGGGGGGTGATTAGGGTCAAGAGGCTCTAATTATGTAATAAAAATTAAGACAAGCAATCCACAATATTCTAATACAATCAAAGTAAATAAGAGAGGGTTAGGAATCGTTATCCTTTGACGCGCGATGTGTTAACGAGGTTCGGTCCTCTGACCTACGTCCCCGCTCCCCACTCTCGAGGAGAAATCCACTACACACCCGGTTTGGAAGCCGGAACTTCGTCTACACAGCGATCCCCTCACGATCTCTCACTACACAGTTGATCTCAACAGATCACACTCCCTCACAGTTGATCTACACAAGATCACACTCACAAAGCAGTAAAAATAGTGCAAGACTCTCTCTTTACAAGTCCCTATGGCAAAGAGAAAGAGTGCAGTTGAAGCTGGGAAGTGAACACACAAAAAACTCAGAGAAAGAACAGGTTTTGAAAATCTTTGCTCAGGAGAAAATGGCGGCTCTGGTTTTTCAAGCGTTAGGGCTGGAGAAGAAGATGTTTTGGGTTTAAATACGAGAGATTAATCATTTTAAAATTACAACCCAATCTTCCCAATTAAGAAAATAATCTCCTACCCAGACTGTGCTTCAGACTGTGCCAATCACGGTTAAGTGATAGCACAGCAAACAAGGCAAACGACCGTTTGAAAAAAATATCTCGGTTGACTGAATACACTTTCGGTCGACCGCCAGAAAATCCGGTCGACCGACGGAAAATCCGGTCGACCGCAAGCAGCTTTGAAAACACAGAAAACAAACAGAGACTTTATCGGTCGACCGGTACGGTCGACCGGTACGGTCGACCGGTACGGTCGACCGACAGAAAAATCGAGCTTTCGGTCGACCGCACCGGTCGACCGACAAACTCTCTGGAGTCCAGTGACGAATGACCTTAAGTGCGGTCGACCGGTGCAGTCGACCGCATACTGATACACTCCAGAAACAGTATTTTGACTCAACTTGAAATATTTGGAAAATATTTATTTGACCTCTGAAAATTATGAAACTTTGTAAAATGTTTTTAATACTAAAAACAAACTGTTTGGAAAAGGAATTTTTCAGATAGGTCATCATACTTGTGAAAAATAGTATTTTGTGAAAAACGCTTAAAAGCATAAGTATGAAAACGTGTGTGTGAGTCCCAATAGCTTTAAGTAAAATCAATAACTCTTTGCCTACATTCTAGCACTAGAGAGAAAAATAAAAGATAGCTAATATCCTCATTTTGAAAGCAATACTTGAGCTTTGATATAGCTTGAATCGGATGAAGCTTTTATTAGAATTTGTTGTTCTTGAAATAACGTTGCTTCATCATTATGCCTCCTCCTCCTTTGGATATCATCGTTGAAGCGCATATTCCATCCAATCCTCCATGAATGGCACTAACAAGCTTGATAAATGAATTTGCTACATTTACACTCAATAAGCCATTAGTACCGTTAATGGTGGTTGTAAAACATCATCAAAACATAAGGGCTAACAAGAATATCATTGTCTACACAGAATCTTAGGAGCTTTATCTGATAGGTTATATGATATATATTATACTATCACTAATGCTAAAGTTCTGTGGGAAACACTAGAGAAAAAGTATGGTTTAGATGATATGGGAATTAAAAGATTTAAAGCTTCTGATTTTAACAAATTTAAAATGGTAGATTCTAAACCAATGAATGAGCAAATTCATGAATTTGAACATATAGTTCACCAATTAAAAGTGAATGGATCTATCTTAGATGAAATGTTTCAGATAGCATGTCTTATAGACAAACTTCCCGAGTCCTGGTCAGATTTTGCCAAAAACCTTAACCATACCCAAGGAGATCTTACACTAGAGCAAGTGTTGAATTCCATTAGAATTAAAGAGCAACATAGACTCAGGGAGAAAAATGTAACAAAATCCGAACCCAAAGAACCCAAAGTAAACAATGTTGAATCCAAACCCTTTCCCCAACACAAGAAACGTCCCTTCCACCAAAATAAAAATAAAATATTTAAGAAGAAATCCTTTCATCAAAATAAGAACCTTGTCCACTTTCAAAAGAAGGAAGGAGCTGAACGTCGAGCCTGTTTCGTTTGTGGACGAACCAACAACTTGCTAAGGACTGCTTTTACAAGAAGACAGAACCACCCAAGCCTAGGAAGGGAGGACCTCCACCTAATAAGTCACAAGTAAACATGGTGACTTCTAGTTCAGCTGAGACTGCTTTCAGGTCTGTTCTCTTCACCCCTGAAGTAAACATGACCTTTCAAGCAAATGATTGGTGGATTGACACTGGAGCTAATATTCACGTTTGCTCTAATCAATCTTTGTTTTCCACCTATCAGGTCTCAAGTAGAGGAACTGTGACAATGGAAAATAATAATGTGGCTCCTGTAACTGGAATAGGTCGGATCAACCTAAAGCTGACTTCGGATAAGACTTTGATCCTGCAGGATGTTCATCATGTACTAAACATTAGGAGAAATTTAATTAGCAGATCTTTATTAGTGCAACAAGGCTACAAACTTGTTTTTGAATCAAATAAAGTTGTAATAACTAAGGGATTGAACTTCATTGGTAAATGTTTTTTATGTGATGGTCTTTTTAAATTGAATGTTAAGAATTCTACTCTTGCATCTCCAATAGCTTTGAATATCGAACCTTCTATCAATTGACATCAAAGATTAGGACATGTGAATTATAATTCAATTAAAAGATTGATGCATCTCAATATAATTCCAAAGCTTAATATAAAAGATGATGAAAAATGTGAAATATGTGTAGAAGCCAAACTTCCTAAGAAACCATTTAAAACTATTGATAGATTCTGAGATATTAGAACTCATCCATAGTGATGTTTATGATTCAGGAAGAACAACTAGAGGAGGTAACAAATATTTTGTAACTTTTATAGACGATTACTCTAAATATTATTACCTCTACTTAATTAAGACCAAAGATAAAGTCATAAACAAATTCAAAATATATAAAACAGAAGTTAAAAATCAGTTGGATAGGAAAATTAAAATACTAAGATCAGATAGAGGTGGTGAGTACACTTCTAATAAATTAAAACAATTCTGTGAAGAGAATGGAATTATTCATGAAATAACTGCTCCATATACACCCCAATCTAATGGAGTAGCTGAGAGAAAGAATAGAACACTAATGGACATGGTAAACTCAATGTTAATTAATTCTGGTGTGCCAAAAAATTTGTGGGGAGAAGCTCTCATGACTGCCTGTCATATACTAAATAGAATTTCATTCAAGAAATCTGATAAAACCCCTTACCCAATTTGAAAGAATAGAAACCCTAATTTGGATCACCTGAAAGTGTGGGGGTGCTTAGCAAAAGTTAAAATACCTGAGAATAAGAGAAAGAAGATTGGACCTAAAACTGTAGATGGAATTTTTATTGGCTATGCTTCTGATAGTAATGCAAATAGATTTTTAATAATCAACTCTGACATTAATGAGATAGCTAAAAACATCATAATTGAAGCTAGGGATGCACATTAATTTGAAAATATTTTTCCTTACAAGACCAGAGTAAACAACACAGGCCCTAGCTCTAGTAATTCAGATCCTAGTTCTAACCAAGGTGAAACTAGTTCTAAACAAATTAGACCACTAGAAATTCCAGAGGAGCCTAGGAGAAGTAAAAGAACTAGAATAGAAAAGGTCCATGAAGATTTCTATGTATTACTTGTAGAAGATTCTCCAATTACATTTGAAGATGCAATGAAATCAGTAGATGCTCCATTTTAGAAGGAAGCTATAAATAATGAGATACAATCTATAGTTCAAAATCATACTTGGGAACTAACTGATCTTCCTTCAGGCTGTAAAACTATAGGATGTAAATGGGTATTTAAGAAGAAACTCAGACTAGATGGAACAATAGATAAATATAAGGCCAGATTAGTAGCTAAAGGATATACCCAAAAATCTGGTATTGATTATTTTGATGTCTATTCTCCAGTAGCTAGGATTATTACCATTAGAGTCCTTATAGCTCTAGCATCTATTCACATATTAATAATACATCAAATGGATGTTAAAACTGCATTCTTAAATGGAGATTTAGATGAAGAAATCTATATGGATCAACCTGAGGGATTTATAGCTTCTGGACAAGAAAAGAAAGTATGCAAATTTATTAGATCACTATATGGTCTCAAACAAGCTCCAAAACAATGGCATATGAAATTTGATGAAATTATACTATCTTATGGATTTGTAATTAATCAAACAGATGAGTGTGTATATCATAAAATAGATAATAACAACAAAATTGTGATATTATGCTTATATGTTGATGATATTCTTATTTTTGGTTCTGACATACAAATCATAAATGATATCAAACATTTTTTATCACAAAATTTTGACATGAAAGATTTAGGTCAAGCTGATTTAATTCTTAACACTAAAATCTTGAAGAATGAGAATGGATATATGCTGTCACAATCACATTATATAGAGAAAATTCTCAAGAAATTTTATGATCCAAACTGTAAATATGTTTCTACTTCATATGATCCTAATGTACATCTAAAGAAAAATACAGGTTATCCTCAATTATAAAGAGAATATGCACAAATAATTAGATCATTCGGATTCCTAACAAACTACACAAGACCTGACATTGCTTATGCAGTAAATAGACTTAGTAGATATACATCAAATCTTGATAAGAATCATTGGGATGCTCTAAAAAGAGTTTTGAGATACCTAAAAGGAACTATGAATTATGGTTTACCCTATAAAGGTTATCCATCTGTACTAGAAGGTTATACAAATGCAAATTGGATTAGTGACTCAGTAGATGTAAAATCCACTACAGGATTTATGTTCCTTTTAGGAGGAGGAGCTGTTTCATGGAAATCTACTAAACAAACTGTAATGGCTAGAAGTACAATGGAATCAGAAATGATAGCCCTTGATACTACTAGTATAGAAGCTGAATGGTTGAAAGATTTACTAACTGAAATTCCACTAATGCAAAAACCATTACCAGCTATTTCTATTCATTGTGATTGCAGGTCAGCGATTGACAAATGTCATCAAGAGAATGCAGATGTGAAAAAAAATCGACACTTGAAAGTGCGACACAAATCCTTGAGATATAAGATGAAAAATCATATAATAGCCTTAGACTTTGTAAGATCAGAGAAAAATCTTACAGATCACTTAACTAAAGGCTTATCTAGGGCAGTGGTCCTAGAATCATCGAGGGGGATGGGGTTAAGCCCATAAGAAAAATCACTGCAGTGGCAACCCAACCTCGTAGAGGTTTAATAGGTAGAAACAAACTAAATGAGTGATTAATTGTGAGGAGCACTGAATTTATTTGCTCCCATCCCTAGGGTGATCAGTGCTCATAAAAAGCAAGTGAAAAGTTGAGTATAACTCTTAATGAATCCAAGACCCATGAGGTAGGATGCTTACTTGCTCCCATCCTTATTAGGATTCATCTATATGTGTGTAGTTGTGAGGCCGCGACTATGGGACCAGGGCTGCTCCCTAGTAACACACATGAAAGATACCTGCGCAAGGTCGATAATAGCGCAACCCGCTTAGAATTCTTCAAAATTGTACTATGTGTGCTTTTTGTAGAAATTCGATAAATGGGACTGGTTCAAGGCGAAGTCCACCAAGCTCTCACGGATCTATACAATTGTCACTAAGTGAAGATTCAAACCGAAAGGTACCTCCACCTATTACATAGTATAAGGGAACCATCAATCTTATTTATTTGTTTTTATTCTACTTTTATTTCTAAATTATTTTAAGTTTTAAGTTATGTGGGGGATTGTTGGAGCTGTAACTTAAAACTTGGGTTTGTAGATGAAAAGAGGAAAACTTTAGTCCCACATTGGAAAAGAGATGAGAAGATAGACTCTTTATAAGACTTCCCTTTATCTTCTATGCCTAGAAGAAAATAAAGGTTATGCTCCACACCACACACGCGCGCGCCGGCCGGGCCAGGCTCGGGTTCGGGTCGGGTGGCGCGCGCACACGACCTGCGGACACGAATGCAGCTCCGGATTAATGGGCCCTTAATCTGATAAATTTTTATTTTTATTTTTGCTAATTGGAATAGTTTAAAAATATGTGATTAATGAATTTATTTTGTAACAGAAATATTTTGTAACGGCTAAGATTTATTAACGTGATTAAAAACGTGATAAATATTTTGTGAATTTATTTCGTAACAGAAATATTTTGATTTTGTAACTGCTAAAATTTATTATCGTGATTAAAAAATGTATTAACTACGGGTTTATGAATAACAACTGTTTTAACCCTATAAAAGGACCTAAACCCGAAGAGTTTCATACAGTGTGAAAAACACAAAACCTCTTCTTCTTCTCTGCTCTATAGTTGCTATTATATTCTGCTGGTTCCCTGAAAGTCTAAAAGAGTTCGTAAAGTCTTCTTGAAGCTCGTGACGACGAGAAGGAGGTCGCCTGACCGAGGGTCGTTGTATCTCCAGGAACTTTTGCCGCGTAGCCCTGTACGAGAGGGGGTAATTAGATTCTTGGGACAGTGCTTACACGCTTCGACCATCAGGCCGTATTTCTAACTTTTATTTACTTTCATTTGATTCAATTATTATTTCTGAGTAATAATATTTATCTGATACTATTTGATTTAATAATCAACTATTTAAAACTTAATTTGTGTTAATTTTTATCTAAACAGCTATTATTCCTAACACATCACAATGTACTTGTCAAATCCACTCAAGCGGTAGACAAAAGGCTTCTCATGGTACTTCCTAACTAACTCCCTAACTGCATCATCATTATGCAATCTCACACTTTCATCCACCAAAACAGCTGCCCATCCAAGAAGAGGGAGGGTGTGGCCATCATGCATGGTTGATGGGTCCATTAAAAGGAAAGAAAGACTGAACAAATTAATGATGGAACATCCTCTAATAGCGCAAGAACGTCTGCAACCGTAACATCACAAGCTACGGCATAGATAAATTCTGCACCATGACTTTCGTGGTCGATTAAGACATGTGGACCATTGATTTTATCATTATTGTCCAAAACTTGTTCAGTTTTGAGACGACCAGCTAGGGGATAGAAGTGGCAGAGGGACACAAATAGAGAGGACTTAAGGCAATCAATAATACCTTTAATGGAGAGGGCAAAGGGAAGGTTTGAGAAGAGGAGGCCTACTTGAATGTAATTCGCAGAAAGCATGGAAACATCCCATGGTGTGAGTTGGCAGAATTCAACAGTTGGGTTCATCCATGATGAGGTTTTAACCGAGCATTAGGGACTTGAACAATGACAGGAGGAGGTGTAGCCATTTTTGCGTTCCGAAAAATTTGAATCCGTCAATGGCCACTAATCCTAATATGATCTAGCGTTTGTATTACTAGCTTAAATGCTATTAAACTAAGGTGAGGGAACTAAGAAAGAAGTAATTGTTAGAAACAGAGCAAATTAAGTCAAAAAGGATGTGTGTATTCAATGGTATTGTGGTCTATATACACAATGTGAGTAGCATTGTTCTATTACTCTACCCGATGTGGGATTACACGAAAAAGGCTATCTATGCAATATTTAACACCCCTCTCAAACTATAGTTGGGTTAACCAAAGGTAGCTTGCTAAGAAGAAATGGATGTCGTTGTATTGTGTGAGCTTTGGTGAATAGATCTGCTAGTTGAAGGTCGGTATTGACATAGGGGAGAGAGATTGTGCCAGCTAGGAGATGATGACGAGTGACATGACAGTCAATCTCTATATGCTTCGTGCGTTCATAAAAGATAGGATTGCTACCTATTTTGATGGCACTCATGTTGTCGCAATGAAGGGGGTGTCTGTTGTGGGAGGCACACCCATGTCGAGAATGAGTTGTTGTAGCCAAACGATCTCTGCTATTGTAGATGCCATGACACGATATTCCGATTCCGCATTAGAGCGAGAGACAACAACCTGTTTCTTAGATTTCCAAGATATGAGAGAGTCACCTAGGAAGATACAATACCCAGTGGTAGATCTGCAATCGGTAGTGTCGCCTACTTAGTCGGCATCACTATAGCCACGAAGGATGAGTGATGATGATGCTGAGAAGAATTGGTATCTCACGAATGTAGCGTAGAACACAAAGCAATGCTGATTGATGAGGAGAGTGAGGTGATGCGACAAATTGACTGAGAACATGAACTACATGAGAGATGTCAGGTCTTGTGATAGTGAGGTAGACCAAGCTTCTTACAAGATGTTGATATTTAGTTACATCAGAGAGAGGATCACCATCAGTGGTGTTGAGTTTGATGTTCAGTTCAAGGAGCATGCGAGTTGGTTTGGAATCTCTTATGCATGCACGATTGATGATACCGGTGGTAAATTTCTATTAAGACAGGTGGTAGCCATGTGGTATCTGAGTGGTTTCTAGTCCGAGAAAGTAATGTAAATTACCTAGGTCTTTCATTTCAAACTCTTGTTGGAGGTGAGATTTGATATGGTTGATGGGCGATGGATTGTCACCAATAATGACCATTTTCACTTGGAAGAATGCCAGCCGGTTGCATAACCTGTGTGAATCTAGGGAACCATGCACGGGTGCCTGTTTTAGGCCATAGAGAGCTCGGCGAAAGTGACAGACGAGATCTTTGGAGTGAAGGAGTCCCAAGTGGTGGAGTAATGTAGATATCATCAATGATGTTGCCATGTAGAAAGGCATTTTTGACATCCATTTGATATAATGGCCATTGTCTGGAAGTGGCAACAGTGAGCAATGTTCGAATAGTAGTCATTTTTGCAACTGGTGCAAAGGTCTCCTCATAGTCCACCCATATTATTGTGTAAAGCCTCGAGCGATTAGCCAAGCCTTATGATGCTCAACGGTTCCGTCTGCTCTAGTCTTGACTTTGTAGGTCTATTTGCCACTAATAGGGATCTTTCCAGGAGGAAGGGTGGTGAGATGTCATGTGGGAGTTTTTTGTAAGCTGTAAATTTGTCTTGCATTGCCTGTTACCATTCAGGGTATCTGACTGCATCATGGTAAGAATGGAGTTCCACATAATCAGACGTCATCATTGTGGCCAGGTAGAAAGCAATGGAGGTGAAGTTAGGGTCACGGTATTTGGTTGGTAGTTGACGATCTCGGGTGGGATATCTTTCTCAGGTGGGATGTCGTAGTAAGTGGTTCGAGTTCGGTTGAAGTTTGTGGAGAGGTTGATTGATCCAGCGCAACGAGAGGTAGGTTAAGACTGGCCACATGCTCGATGGGAGGACTAATTTTTGGACTTGGATCTAGATTGGTTTCTGGTGATACAGAGTTGGATTTGTCAAGTTTAAGGAAGATGAGGTCTGTGGGTGTGGATGGTGGTGAAGGTACATGTGGAGAGGGTAAAGCGTAGTATGGAAGATGTTCAAAGACTATGACATGGGGAGAGATGCAGACGCGATTAGAATGAGGATCATAACAATGATAGACTTTATGATGTAGACTGTATCCAAGGAATATGCACATAACAGATCAGGGTGAGAGTTTGTTACATTCTGAGGATGGGAGTTGGACAAAGCATGTGTAGCCAAAGACTCTAAGATGGGAATAATTTGGTGGCTTTTGGTATAATTGTTGAAAGGGTGTGAGGTCTTTCAGAGTAGTGGAGGGAGTGCAATTAATGAGATAAACACTCAAGAGGAGAGCTTCTGCCCAAAACTGAATCTGTACAGATGCAGATAGTAAAAGTGATCTGGTAGTTTTGTGGATGTGCCGGTGACGCCTTTCGGCTACATTGTTTTGTTGGTGAGCATATGCGCAAGAGAATTGAGAGATGGTTCCCTAAGAGGCAAGGAGTTCTGTGAAGCGATGAGATATATATCCCCCGTCCCCCTTAGTCTGAGCGTAGGATTTTGATGTTGGAGGAGAATTGGGTGAGGATCATGGTGGTAAAGTTTTTGTAGATGTCTGTTTGGTTCAAAAGTTAAGATTTTCATTGGTGTCGAACTCATTACAATTTCAGTCATTACAATAAGTTAAAAAAAAAAGAAAGTCGATCTTTTTATAAGATCTCCTTTATACAATGAAAATAAAAATTACAACTCTTGTCAAACAGCGCAACGGACATTTATCACCCGCTGCTTGCGTGGGATCTTTGCCTGTGCCGGGGACGTTAATATCCGTGGACCGCCGCGGATCGGATCCGGTTAGCAGAAGTTGGATAATCAATGCTCTCACTTTACGAAGGAAGTAATTACAGTAGCAGTGATTTTGACTAAGCAAAATCACGGCTTTTCTCGAGATTTAAGACCAAACTTAAATCCGGAGGAATAGGGGACGAGTCTCGAATCTCTCGAACTCCACTCTTTATGCGCAGGAGATCGCCAAGATCCGCTAACCCTTGCTGTAAATTCGTGGCTCCACTCTCCAATTCGGCAGCGCTTTGCCCTCTTGATCTCCTCCCCCAAAAATGAACACTTGAACTCTTATTTATAGGCTTGGTTGATGGTTTCTTCAGATCAAAACGAGGGATCCCCTCTATCTTCAGTTAACAACAGCATAACCACTATATCAGATCAGTTGGGACACTCAGAAACCAACAAATCACAAGAAAAACCGTCAAAACCGAAAAAATCAACAAATCTGGCCGAACTGTCACCTAGTGGCCCGGCCTTGGCCGAGATACCATATGGTGGCTCGGCCACCGAGTCACCATATGGTGGCTCGGCCGCCGAGTCACCTTCTGGTGATCTGGCTTTGGGCCGAACCACTGGTTCGGCCGAGTCGTTTTGATGTGACTCGGCCGCGAGCGGCTTTTATTGGTTTTTTGGGTTTTGACTTGTTTCGTCGTTACGCGTGTTCCGTCGTTACGCGTATTTCGTCGTTTCATTGATCTGTACGCTATTTTGGTGGCTGGTGAGTACACGGGCCACTTGGAGGTGGCCGATGAGTGCATAGGCTATTCGGTTCGCCATTTCGCTTCATGTGTTCATCGGCATCGGATAATCACCTTCTCTCTGTCTCGAGCTATGTGTAGATACCTATAGGTATTTTTAGACGCCTACATATACCCCCTCCAAAGTGTTTCAGTCGCGTTTCTTTTATAGAAGAGCCTGGAATACTTTGGATGTCATTGGTCCAGCCTTTAGTCGGCGTGAAGGACCTGTAGTTAGCTTCGATTCTTGACTCCTTCGATTTTCAGTCTATTCAATGTTTTGACAAATAGCTGAAATTCTTTCGGCGCTGCGTTTATCGTCTAGCCATCGTCGAAGTCTTGAATCTAAAACTGATGAGTTAAGTTTAGCTCGTGTTGTTGAGTTGACTTAGAACTGACTATCTTCATCACGACATATTGATTCCCATTGACTTTCATCGTAACATGTTGATTGACGTTGACTGACGTTGACCTAGGGTTACGTGTTGGCCGGTGTTGACCTAGGGTTTCGGATCGCTCGGCGTTGACTTTTGGTCACAACGCGTTGACCGGTGTTGACCTAGGGTTACACGTTGATCGACGTTGACCTAGGGTTTCGGATCGTCCGACGTTGACTTTTGGTCGCAACGCGTTGACCGGCGTTAACATAGTTTATACTCGTACGTTTGCTGGAGTCTACACAGTTTAAACTCTTAAGGCGTTGGAGCATGACGGCCCCAAGTTTTAGGCTACAGGACCAACTATTAAAGTTGTTTTGTCTGCAGATATGGATCTTATCCCGAAGTTGTTGGATGCTCAAGTCACGAGACCAACTAATGAAGCTAATGCGTCAGTGACTCTTACATTTATAGGATTTTTGGCAAACCCTCAGCCATCAACGGGTTTGATTAGCCTTTATCGACTACCGTTTGAGTCGGGCTAGCATGTGGATTGTTTAAGTCTGTTCTGCATGTAACGTTGTGCTAAAAGAGTTAACTCTTTTAGTGCTACGATATTGAATACATAGCCTTTGTCTTTCTCACGGGAATAGACTACCCGGTAACGCGTGTTAGACGCTGACTTAGGATTTTTGTCAAATCCTTAGCCTTCAACGGATTTGACGTGCCTTTACTGATTACTGTTTGAATCGGGCTTGTATGAGGATTGTTTAAGTCCGTTCCGCATGTGACGTTGTGCTAAAGGAATGAACTCCCTTAGATTTGATGCTACGGCTTCGAACACGTAGACTTTGCCATTATCACGGGAATAGGCTACCCGGCAACGTGTGTTAGATGCTGACTTATCCCTACTTAGGCTTCGGAATAAAAGTCTCCAGACTAGAATTCTGGTGTCTTCTTCAATCGGTAAAAGACTAAACCGGCAACGTGTGTTAGGCGTTGACTTAACCTTACTTAGGATTCAGGATAAAATTCCCCGTGTGTGTGAAGCACGGATTTTGGTGTTATGAATAACAACCTGCCATAATGTCGAATATGTGGGCTTTTTTGTCCTTTTTACGGTTAAGGAATAACCGGCAACACGTGTTAGGCACTGACTTATCCCTACTTAGGATTCGAGATAAAAGAACCCAGACTGGATTTCTGGTGTCTTCTTCAATCGGTTAAAGGCTAAACCGGCAATGCGTGTTAGGCGTTGACTTATCCCTACTCAGGATTCGGGATAAAATTCCCCATGCATAAAAGGCATGGATTTTTGTTGCTATGATAGTGAACACGTAGACTTGGTCCTTTTTATAGGAACGAACCACCCAGCAACGCGGGTTAAGCGCTGACTTATCCCTACTTAGGCTTCGGGATAAAATACCCAAGACTGGATTCTGGTGTCTTTTTCAATCAGTGAAAGACTAAACCGACAACGTATGTTAGGCGTTGATATATCCCTACTCAGGATTCGGGATAAAATTCCTCATGCATAAAATGCATGGATTTTTGTTGCTACGATAGTGAACACGTAGACTCGGTCATTTTTACGGGAACGAATCACCCAGCAACGCGGGTTAAGCACTGACTTATCCCTACTTAGGCTTCAGGATAAAATACCCCAGACTGGATTCTGGTGTCTTTTTCAATCGGTGAAAGACTAAACCGACAACGCGTGTTAGGCATTGACTTATCCCTACTCAGGATTCGGGATAAAATTCCCCGTGCGTGTGAGACATGGATTTTAGGAGTTTGAAAAAGTGGTGTCTTCTCCTGGGGCAAAGACGAACCCGATGTCGGAGAGGAAGAATTTTATATTCTATCTCCCAAAGCTGAAGAGGAAGAATTTTATGTTCTATCTCTAGTCACAAAAGGAAACTCAAAGTGGGATCTCTACTTCAAGAATCTGGGAAGGTGAAACTAAGAGTGGGATCTCCACTCCAAGAATCAAAAAGATTCGAATAATCCTAACTATCGGAAGGTTTGATTATCGAGCTAAAAGGTGGGTTTCTCGTTTATCGAGAGTGAATTACGGTTTTGGCCATGACTGTAGGAAGGTTTGACCAAACGGGAGTTTGAGGTGATCCTAACTGTAGGAAGGTTTGATCACTTGATTTGAAAGTGGACCTCTCGTTCATTGGAGGAATCGAAAAGGGAGTTTGGTTTTGGCCCTAACTGTAGGAAGGTTTGACCGAGTGGAAGGTTTGAGACGATCCTAACTATAGAAAGGTTTGATCGCTCGATTTGTGGGCCTCTCGTTCATTGGAGGAATCGAGATGAGATTTTAGTTGTGGTCCTAACTATAGGAAGATTTAACCAGGTAGACAGTAGGAGTGGAAGTACAAATCACAGTAGGAGTATTGTCTTGTACAAATCACTCAGAGGTGGTTACTGGTATTAAGTAACAAATACTTAACATAGAGGGGTTTGACAATCATCAATAATCAGAAGATTAAGATTCCGAGTACTATGTCTGGACTCTAACAATAGGAGTGTTGAGTGCACAGACGTAGTGAGAGTTTGAATGGGAGTTTCGTGAGGGAAGATTGATCCAACGAAGCAATCGAATCTCGTCTCAGCAAAAGAGTGTTTGGAAATCATGGTGGGAGTTTAGTGTTTATCACTTTATTCGTAATGACCGGGTTATCCCTAAGAAAATTACATGTAGGATTCTTCCGGGAACTTCCCGTTACACAAATCATCCACCCCCAGCTTCCTCTGCGAAACTGAGTCTGACATTATACTCAGTTACATGATTGGGTTATCCTTAAGAATAATATGCATAAAAATTCTCCAGAAAATTCCCGTCAAGAGTGAGAAACAGTTTAGACTCGTATACCTATTGGAGTATTGAGAAGCAGTTTATACTCATATACTCTTCGGAGTGATGAGAAGCAGTTTATACTCGTATACTTGTCGGAGTGTTCATTCGGCTTAATTGAGAGATATAACGCCGGCTTCAACTAAGGTTTGGATACTATTCTTGAGAGCAAAGCAATCCTTAGTGGGATGAAGGATCCTCCTGTGGTACGCACAGTACTTTGGATCCGTAGTATTGTCAGCTTCCTCCTGATTTACGATAGGTGGTAGCTTGATCTTATTATTTTCAAGGAGGGACTCGAAGATGGCTGGAACATCTTCGTCCTTGAAGGAGTACTTTTTTTGGAGTTTTAGGTCCGAAGCCTTTTGCTGTCTTCGGGATTGCTGTTTTGATGTTTGATTAGCATCAACAGCAGCTGCAGGTGCCTTGTCCTTACCATGGAAGGCGAAGTTTGAGTTTGGAGGATTAGCCGTCGGTTGGCTCCTCTCGGCCTTCTTCCTTCGGAGGAAGCGTTCGGCCCGCTCTCCGCACACCTTCAACTCTTTCTAGTTGTTAGACGGTGCTACTCTCATAACTTCTAGCACGTCCAAAGAGAGGTTGTTATGATAGGTTTGGAGTATGAAGTCCTCTGTGATCGGATCTCGGCAGTTCATCGCCTTATTCCGGAAGCGATTGACGAAGTCGTCAACCGTCTTGTCATCTTCTTGATTCTCATCGAAGAGCATCCTGATTGACACCTCGACATCATCGTCAAAGAAATGAGCGAGAAATAAGTTCTCTAGGTTGTCCCAGTTGTTGATGGTTCCAGACTTGAGACGACGGTACCAATCGAAGGTGGGCCCGCGAAGAGTGCCAACGAATGACCGAACCATCAAGGTTTCATTATCAGAGATCATGCCCAAGTGGGACTTGAAATAGATCAAATGTTGAGTGGGCGAACACTTCCCATCGAACAGTGTGAAGTTGATCAGGTTGAACTTTACCGGATACGGGATCGAATCCCACTCTCTTGGGTAAGGACATAGAATCCCGGTCTTCTTTACCTCTTGATCAGACATCAGAGCATTGATTTTTCTCTCGAGATCCTTTATCTTTTCGTCCTCGTCTGTATCATGCTTCGGACGATTTGTGAGAGGAACAACGGGGCCACCCCTAGTGTTGTCATCATTGGCGAGACCACCCCTGGTATTATTGTCTTCAGTAGGACCACCACCAGTGTTTTGATCAACGGGAGGGTTCTCAACATTGAGACGTTCATCCACAATTGAATCGCTACTTGCTTGGTTAGCAATGTTGCGACGGCTGGATTCACCGAACTGATTGGACAGAGCCCGAATTTGTTGGTCATGCTCCTCCCTCATTCGTAGCATAGCTATTTCCATTTCAATCTTGAATGCCTCTTTCTGCTTGGCCAAGGCATCCTCAACCATTTTGGCTACTTCCTCGGTGTTAATCATAAACACTTCGCGGGATTGCCCCGGACTAGATACCGTATTATCAGAAACGATGGCCGAGTTAGCATCCGATGCTTCATCATCCGAGGATAACCATCTCTGCATTCTCTGATAGTCCCTTTGTCTAATAGTTCTTGATCGTAATCGGGTTAGACGATGCGATACAAGCGGGTCAGAGCTAGAAGGTCGAATCGATTTTCCCTTATCAGCCATATTTATTGTGACTTCCGAAAGTTCGTCACCTTGAACGGCCGAACATTTCTTACGAAAACGTCTTAGCTTAGACTTAGTCGCTCCGTTAGAGATCCTCTCAAACACCGAGACCCTCTGTGGAGCGGTCTTAGGGTAGCTACACGCTGATAATACTGCCCTGATAATGTTTGTATACGGACAATGAGAGTCCGTTTCTCGGGTACTTCTCTTTCGAGATCTGTTCGTACCCCTAGCTCGATAGTACAACTCATCGGTCTGAAGACCGGAGCAACCTATCGTGTGTTGGCATGACTCATCAGGTATAACATCATCGTCTGACGAATACGTTTCCTTCCGAGGACTCGATGCCTTGTTTGCGTCCTCAAGAGTCACGCGCTTAGAGCTACGCTTTTGGGGGTGCGAACTCTTAACGGGCTCTTGGAATTCAATTCGTCGTCCGAGGCGGTCAAGTGTAGGGGTTTTCCCATTATACAAAGTTCCTGACTTGTTGCGAGGGCGTGTGCGACCCCCAGCTCGAGTGGCTGCTCGGGCTTCAGTCACCGGACCCAAGCGTTCTTTGATCAAAACCTTATCTCGATCCTCGTGCAAAGGACCCAGGCGATCCATCATCCTCATCTTGAAACGGGATAAGTCTCCGTGGTCGTGAGGCATCACCAGGAGTATAGAATTCATCAGGACAAGAATAGGGGCCGCCGGAAACTCAGACGGGACTGTAGGAAGTGAATCAGTAATGAAACGGACCGAACCAGTCTGAGTTTTGCTCAAACCACCATTTGGTGGTTTGACTTTGGCCGAGCCACCATTTGGTGGTTTGAATTTGGCCGAGCCACCATTTGGTGGTTTGACTTTGGTCGAGCTACCATTTGGTGGTTTGAATTTGGTCGAGCCATCATTTGGTGGTTTGAATTTGGCCGAGCCACCATTTGGTTTTCTAGTTTTTTCGATGCCTTCGGGCACTGTTTGGGTTGTTTTTGATGTCGGTTTGGACTTTGGCCTCCAGACTCGGCGTGATCTTGGTGGCTTCTTGACCACTTCTTTCTGCTTCAGCTTTTGCGCTTCTCCCACGAGGATCCGTGCGTGCACAATCAGGGCATGACACTTCTGAATGCGCTCCCCGAGGGTTGAGCGGGTCCGTTTTACTTGAATCCATTCATTCGCTGTTGGCTTGGAGGATACGTCATTCATTTGCTGCTGAGGGGGTTTGCACCTTCTGGACTTCAGATCCGCTTCGTAGCGAATCCCGTCAACCGGCTCCAAAGCCTTACCGAGTCGGCGCGCAAGTCGTTGGCGCTGTCTTTGGCGTGCCCTCTTTGATAGGGTTGGCATGCCTTCTGCAATTAACTCCTTGGTGGAGGAAAGGTCTAGATCTGTAGATCCGGGCTCATTGGAGGCCAAAGGGGCATTACAAGGCGGGGTTGTAGCGGCAACGAGGGCCTTGATCTTCCTACGCTTGCGAGGGGCGGAGGATCTGGAGGAGGAGGACGACAGATACTCCTCGAATTTCAGTTGGTCGAACTCGTACTCGACCTCTTCGTAAACCGGGATCTGGATCCGTGGTTGCGGCACGATAGCTTTGGCAGCGATGCCGTTGGCTCCTATTGTGATCGCCAGCGTATTTGGTTCAAAAGTTGAGATTTTCATTGGTGTCGAACTCATTACAATTTCAGTCATTACAATAAGTTCAAAAAAAGAAAGAAAGTCGATCTTTTTATAAGATCTTCTTTATACAATAAAAATAAAGATTACAACTCTTGTCAAACAGCGCAACGGACGTTTATCACCCGCTGCTTGCGTGGGATCTTTGCCTGTGCCGGGGACGTTAATATCCGTGGACCACCGCGGATCGGATCCGATTAGCAGAAGTTAGATAATCAATGCTCTCACTTCACGAAGGAAGTAATTGCAGTAGCGGTGATTTTGACTAAGCAAAATCACGGCTCTTCTCGAGATTTAAGACCAAGCTTAAATCCGGAGGAATAGGGGACGGGTCTCGAATCTCTCGAACTCCACTCTTTATGCGTAGGAGATCACCAAGATCCGCTAACCCTTGCTGTAAATTCGTGGCTCCATTCTCCAATTCGGCAGCGCTTCGCCCTCTTGATCTCCTCCCCAAAAAATGAACACTTGAACTCTTATTTATAGGCTTGGTTGATGGTTTCTTCAGATCAAAACGAGGGATCCCCTCTATCTTCAGTTAACAACAGCATAACCACTGTATCAGATTAGTTGGGATGCTCAGGAACCAACAAATCGCAAGAAAAACCGTTAAAACCGAAAAAATCAACAAATCTGGCCGAACTGTCACCTGGTGGCTGGGCCTGGCCGGGCCACCAAATGGTGGCTCGGCCGTCGAGTCACCTTCTGGTGATCTGGCTTTGGGCCGAACCACTGGTTCGACCGAGTCGTTTTGATGTGACTCGGCCGCCAGTGGCTTTTATTGGTTTTCCGGGTTTTGACTTGTTCCGTCGTTACGCGTATTTCGTCGTTTCGTTGATCTGTACGCTGTTTTGGTAGCTGGTGAGTACACGGGCCACTTGGAGGTGGCCGATGAGTGTATAGGCTATTCGGTTCGCCATTTCACTTCATGTGTTCACCGCCATCGGATAATCACCTTCTCTCTGTTTCGAGCTGTGTGTAGATACCTATAGGCATTTTTAGACGCCTACAATGTCATATGCATCAGATTTTTATGTTTCATCAGGTGAAACCATGTAAAACGGGAGTGATCATTAATGAATGTTATGTAGTAATGATTGTCATCACGAGATGGATGTGGAAATGGTCTCTAGATATCAGTATGAATGCGGTCAAAAGGAGCGGAAGAAATTTGATTATTTATTTAAAAAGGTTAGGCCAACTGTTTTGCCAACTTGCAGCCAATACAGGGTGACAAAGCATTAGTAGAAAAGTTTTCTAATTTACCAGTTGTGGAAAGGGTACGAAGACGAGCTAAAGATAGATGACTGAGGCAATGATTCCAGAGGTTGCAGGTGGTTGGTTTAGAGTTAAGGAGGTCAATGACGGCAGTGGGAGTGGGGAGGATGAGCTTGTCCATGTAGTATAGACCACTAATATTATGGCCAGTCCCAACCGTTTGTCCCGTACAAGGATCCTGTATGAGGCAAGATGAACCTGTGAAAGTATCAGTATAGTTATGTATGGTGATTTGTGAAACTAAAAGTATGTTTATTATAACATTAGCGACATGGTGTACGTTGGGGATTGAGAATTGACGCTTAATATGCAGGTGACCTACAGAGGTCACGGGTAGTAGTGTGCCATCGGCTGTGTGGACCATGGCTGTGGGAGGTAGGGGTATTTGGTTGTGGATGTGTGTTTGTGATGACGTAAGATGATGTGTATCACCCAAATCTAAAATCCATGAGTTAGACTTTGTACCTGATTGAGTGACATATGAGGTAGCAACCGAGCCTGTGTTAGGTGAGGAAGTGGATGGATGTAGTGCCTGTAAGAGATCAGTGTAGGATGATGGTGTGGATGTGGATGGAATTTCAGCGACAGTTGCCTGGGGCATTGCGGGCGATGTCTTAGCCAGCCTTGCGTGACGCTTATCAGTAGAATGTCCGCAAAGCTTGTGAATGTCACACCATTGTTTGTGTGTTGAGGTGAAGCCATGTTATTGCTGTCTCGTCGATGAGGTGTACTGTTGATAGGGAAGACCATGGTGAGTGGATGAGCATGAGATGGCATGGACGGAGCTCGGGGCTGATGGAAAGAGTGTTAAGGTGAAGATCTTTAGGCTATAACTCCGTGACAGCTATTTCAAGAGTGGGTCTAGGTGACTGGTGGATGAGTTAGCTGTGGACAGATTCAAACTCTGATCGGAGCTTCATCAGGAACTAAAAGAGATGTTACCTATCTCTGTTATTGTGGTGAATGGTCCTGGAAGTTGGGTCAGTAAGGGGTGTTTTAAGGGCTGCGAGTTGTTCCCAGAGGTCAAAAATGTGAGTATAGAACTCACAAATTGAGCGATCGCCCTGTGTAACCATGGATGTCTCCTAGTATAGTTGAAACTCTCGAGCATCATTTGACTGTGTGTAAAGGTGCTGGAGGTATGCCCAGAGGGATATGGCAGTGTCAAATTATGCTAGTTGAAGTAGAATGGAGGGTGAGATGGATTGTACGATTGCGGTGATGACGTAATCTTTAGCAAGAGTCCAAGTCATAAGGGTAGACTCATAAGAGGAGAGGGCAGCCGTATCTTTGGTGATATCACCGGTAGGAAGTGGTTGAGTTGGAGGTTTTGAGGTGCTATCGATGTCCCCAAAGCCTACGACTACGAAGGATGACTCGTATGGAATAGGACCGGAGATGGTAGTTATCACCATCGAGTTTTACATCGATGGATTGTTGATGGAAGTGCATTTCTGGCATCGTCATAACATTTTATCGCTTATTTGAAGGATATTACTCCATGATTAGTTTAAGATCTAGGGCGATCTAATTGATAAAGCTAAGAATTTATGAAGATCTAGTTTGTAGGCCAAATGATTGGCGTAAGATCTGGTTGATAAGTCAAATGATTGACACATGATTTATGAAGATCTGGTTGATAAGCCGAATGATCAGCGTAAGATCCATGAAGATCTGGTTGGTAGGCCAAATGATTGGCGCAAGATCTATGAAGATCTGGTTAATGAGTCAAGTGATTGGCATAGGATCTATGAAGATCTGGTGCATGTGGTGCGGTTTTGGCTCTGTTGGTCAATTTTGGTGCAGATCTGGTGCACGTTGTGTAGATTTGGTGCACGGTAGTGCAGATCTGGTGTACGTTTGTGCAGATCTGATGCACAATGTGTAGATCTAGTGCACATTGTTGCAAATCTGGTGCATGTTGGTGCAAATCTGATGCACGGTGGTGCGGATTAGATTTTTTAGAGTAAGGATTTGAGGAGGGAATTAATTGAATGGCGCTGATACCATGTTAGAAACAGAGCAAATAAAAAAAAGAATGTGTATTCATTGGTATTATGGTCTATATATACAATGTGAGTAGCATTGTTCTATTACTCTACCCGATGTGGGACTAAACGAAAGAGGCTATCTATGCAATATTTAATAGTAATAACTTATCCTTAATTTGAAATAATCCAGGTCAAGGTTGATGGTACGGTTATCTATTCCAGTATAACGTGCACAACTTGGCCGAGTTCACATGTGAAAGTCTTCTGAGCTTTTCCTACGTTATAACGGTCAAAAAACAGGTTTTTAAAGACGATTTTGTTATTTGACAAAAAGAGATCTATGTAGCATTAAACTTTACCACTGATGTAATATATTGTATATATTTTAGGTGAGTTAGAATATCTACATTCAAGAATATTCTAGGAAAAACGGAAAATTTCAAAAGTAACCTGCAAAAATTTTCAATCAAATGGAGGAACGATGGATGTCATATGAATTAAAAAGCAGAAATCTAATAATTGAGAAACTTTGATTTTATTTAGGATGAGAATAGAGAAATGTTGTGATTTGAAGAAAGAAAACTTCCTGAATATCATTGAGAAACTTTATTGTTAATGAAATGTTTTGAACATAAGCGATTGTCTTTTCATGTGGAAATTTTAAACGGTTAAACTATGTGAAAAGCGTGAATTGTTTTCAAATGTTATAAGAACTTGAAAATCCACTACAGAATGAAGTGAATTATTTAATCTACCATATCGTACCAAATAGTGGCCATCGGGAATTGTGATGTGTCCTTTTTGGAAATTTATGTGGCCTCCGAACAACCTATTGCAGGTTACACGCCTCTGGCTCGGCTAACTTATAATGATTTATGTGCATTACCATACTATTGGGCTATAATACTTATATCCTTTTTGTCACGCCCCAAGTTGACAAGCTCCTTGGTGCGAAGTAAGCTTTAGGACTCATTGAGTGCAACGCGTTATTTGGCTCAAACCACTATCAAAATTAACTAGCCGATGCTACACTTAAGTCTTTGGCTTTACTATTTAAACACTTATTTTCTCTTTTACCAACCAATGTGGGACTAATATTGGGGCGTCACAATCATCCCCACTTTCTCATGTACGATGCCCTCGTCGCGACATTAACACTTGGCACATCCTAGTATCACCGTCAGACAATATGAACTCTAGATGTGGCTCCTACAGGCTCTAGAGGTGGCTCCCACCACGTTCACGTGGTATGACACTTAGCCCTGCATAGCACTTAGCTCTACACTTCTGGCTGGCAAACTGCTTCAATACCATTTGTCATGACCCGAGCCAGCAAGCCCGTTGGTGAGAAGTAAGCCGTAGGACCCACTAAGTGTAGCGCGTTGTATGGTTCAAAGCACTGCCAAAATCGGCTAGTTAATGCTACAATTGAGTCTTTCGCTTCACTATTTAAACACTTATTTTCTTTTCCCGCTAGCCGATTTAGGACTAACATTAGAGCGTCACACGTTTTTCTGAGAACTGAAGAGATTTGTAAATTATGATTTTGATGTATATTTAAAAATGTAAAATATTTAATGTCATGCCCTGATTTATTTCTTAAACTTGCATTCTTTTATATTATATTCTTACTATGTTACACATGAAAATTTATCTCATCCGGTATGTAATATATCACTTAATAGTTCTTGGACAGGATAGAATTTAGGGAAAAATGTGTCCAGGCCCCAAAAGTGAGAACTTCGTGTGGCTAGCCCCCTTGTACTTTGCCCCATGTGGAATAGCCCCAAAAATTAGATTTAATGTTCTAAACCCCCTCCACGTCAGCTCTATACCAAAAGCAGAACGTATTTTGCCAAAAAACCGAAACTGCCCTTCTCTTCTTCCCCATACGAGTCCTGGTCCCGAACAACAGAAGTCACTTCTCATTAATGCGATATGATGGGGAAAATGGAGGGAAATTTCCCCCTTTTTTTACCCCATCATGAGCAATAACTTGTTAGTTCTCCATTACTCCTCCTCCTCAGACCAAAATTCTCTCCATAACTCTCTCCATTACTCTTACTATCCCTTCAAAATGGCTGAAAAGGACATCATGTGCATTGTCTCTTTGCGGAATAAAGCGGTATTCTTGAAGATTAATTCTTCAACCACCATCTTGGATCTCAAGTTTGATGCGGCAGAGAGGTTAGACCTTCCATACGAGTCATTAATTTTGGCATACGAAGACGAAACTGTTGGAAGCTTAAAATTTCTTATTGAGAACGATGGTGATCTGACGTCAATGGTGGAGCATTGCCACAATCTTGGACTGAAAGAGGCTCACGTGCAAGCTTTTAAAGAAGGAGATGATTCTTCGAATAAACAGGAAAACGAGCAAGTCCGACAAGACACGTAGGTTAACTGTAAAATCAATTAACTTAAGTTCTAATCGTCTTCTTGTTAGTTCTATACTAGGTTTAACTGGACTTCAGTTCTAATGTTTTATTTGTCATTAAGCAGTTCTTTGTTATGCTCCATACTAGAGTTCTAATGTTTTATTTGTCAGTTCTAATCGCTATTTTGTTAGTTCTACTAGAGTTATTGCTAGTTCCACTATAGTTCCCATATTGTTAGTCCTAATTGTTATAAATTAGATATAACGTTGTATAAATTAGACAATGTAGGTATAAAATATGAACTAACAAGCCATCAGTTAGAACTGACACTAACACACTACAGATTAGAACTACCACTGTGCATATTATTAGAACTAACACGCTACAGAATAGAACTAACACCGTGCAGATTAGAACTAACACTCTACAGAACGGAACTAACACTGTGCAGAATAGAACTAACACTGTGCAGATTAGAACTAACAATCTACAGAATAGAACTAACACTGTGCAGATTAAAACTAACACTGTGCAGATTAGAACTAACACTCTACAGAATAGAACTAACACTGTGCAGATTAGAACTAACACTCCACAGAATAGAACTAACACTGTGCAGATTAGAACTAACACTCTACAGAATAGAACTAACACTGTGCAGATTAGAACTAACACTCTACAGAATAGAAAACACTTGTCGTTTTTGCTTTTTAGCTTTTTAGCTATTATCTGTTGATACTTCTACTATTTGTGCAGTTTGAACTCCAAAATTGTAGACTGTGGCCCGTCGGCGTTGTTGACCACAAGTGTTCCAAATAAGAATCCCAATGACAATCCTTCTGGAGATGATGTCATGACGATTGATGACATGATTAGTGTAGGCGTATAAAATTGCCTATAGGTCCCTTAATACAGCTCGACAACGCGGATTCAACAAACAGACCATCGGGCGACGTATACAAACAAAGCTGTTAGCCCACAACACCGAAGCCAAGCGATATGCGACGAAGCGGACTAACGAGGCTAACGAACCGCACGCCAACAATCCATTAGCACGCGGAATGAAGCCAACGGTTCGAGGAGTCAACGAGTCATCTAAACAAGAGCGAACTCGGATGAACCACGATCGAATCAAGATCGGTTTCGGACTCGAACTCAGAAGCGGATTAACTGCCATATATGGAATCAAGTCAACAAATCGATTCCAGATCAAGTCAACCACAAATCCGATACAGAGCCGGATAACAATGAAACGACGAAACGGACAAAACACCCGGGGACTCGGCCTTAGCCGAGCCACCCCAGGGTGGCTCGGCCAAGGCCGAGCCACCCATAGGTGGCTAGGCCTAGTTCTGTGCACGGGACACAGTTTTGAGCGCCTATAAATAGGCCAAGGGGTTCATTTGTTAAGAGGTTGGATTTTGGAGGAGGCGAAGCCCTGCAGGATTGAAACCTCAGATCAGATAAAGATTAAAACTTTAAGGCTTCAAGGATTTGTTCATCCGGATCTGGTGCTCAGCGATCGACAACGCCAAATAAGGTAGGAGTTCGAGAGGACCGGATCGGGAGATCTACGTTGCTATACTCCGGATCTAAGCTTGGTTCTTAGATCCCGAGATTGAGCGATTGTTTCCTTGGTGAAACAATCCCTCCGGCTATTATCTCCCTTGGTGGAATAATACCCGTTATACTGCGTAGATCTGCCCGGATCTGGATCTAGCGGTGGTCCACGGCAAATAACCCCGGCGCAGGCAAAGAACCCACCAAAGCGAGTGACCGCAAAACAGGAGCTCGCGATTCGTTCGACAAAGAAGGAAACAAGTTGTAATTTTTCTTTATTTGTATTTTGATTTTCATTGTAACCGGCTCTTATAAAAAGACCGGATCTTTGTAACTCGATAAACGATTATTAAAGTGTACAATGATATCAACAATGAAGAAAGCAACAAATTTTCCCGTGAACAATTAGCAGATCTGAGAGGATTCCTGCTTGGTGGCACACAGCTTTAACCGGTGAGGGACAACGATTTGAAAATGCGAAGGAGTTAAGATTGGCCTTGCTATACTACTCCATGGCAAAAAAATTCGAATACGAGTTTGGGAAGAATGAACCGAAGCGTATTCGAGTGTTTTGTCGGTTTAAGGAAGCCAAAAATTGTCCGTGGATGTTATTTGCCTCTCCACCGAAAAATGATAATAGACTTGAAATCAAAAGGTTCGTGGACAATCACAGTTGTGGGCAGCATGGCAATAATGCTGGTCAATCTAGAGCCTCAAGGCGATTCATAGCTACCCAATTACAACCCACGTTAAAGGTTCGACCGGATATACAGCCTATTGACGTTCAAAAGGAGTTTCTAAGCTCGTATGGGATTAGGGTCGATTATAGTAAGATTTGGTGGGGTAAAGAAAGAGCCCAAGAGAAATTATATGGTGATGCCCGTGAGTCCTACGATCAATTACGATGGTAAATAGAAGATGATATCTAACAAAAGACAAACTAATTTCCTTTATGTGACGTTGATTATACTAATTTTTTAATGTTAGTACTAACGCTTAATCTTAAATTTTCTAGGTATGTAGAAGAGGTCAAGAAGACAAACCCAGGTAGCTATATTCATGTTGAACAACATGAGGGGAGGTTTACAAGGTTATTCATATGCTACGCCGCCTGCATAAATGGTTTTTTATACGGCTGTAGACCACTCTTATTTTTGGATGGTACCTTTCTTAAAGATCGATTCAAAGGCATACTCCTAAGCGCCGTAGCATATGATGGAAATCAGGGGATATTTCCATGGCTTACTGTATATGCGATCAGGAAAATAACGTTAACTGGAAGTGGTTCTTACAAGGTTAGTTCTATCCCTAGCTATATGTTAGTTCTATTGCAGGTTATGATAATTCTAGCTCATTTATTGCTAACTCTATAATTCGTGTATGGTAACCACAACTCTTTATAGGTTTGTGGTCTATTCTCTATGAAAGGCCAGATCCATACAACCCTCCACACAAGTTAGTGATAATTTCAGATGCGGATAAGGGGATCAGAGAAGCAGTTAGAGAATTTTTTCCAGATTCTATACACTCTCGATGTGTGTTGCATCTAGTTGAGAACTTCAGGACAAAGTTGAAGGATTTGGGATTCAAATCAAAAGACACTCAGATCTTGGGTAATCTATTGCAATCTGCCTGTTACAAATATACTAGAGCAGAATGGAACGATTATATGGACAACATTAGACTGGTTGACGAAAGAGCTTACAATATTGTGATGAACTACGCTCCAGAAAACTGGGCCAATGTGTTTTTCCCTGGAGTTAGGTAAGTTATAAGCTATTTCATTACATGACTATTATAAGCCGCTTGACGAATTCCCTATTATGTTTCAGATATTGTCACGTTACATCAAATGTTGCAGAGTCATTCAACAAATGGATACATGAGGCTAGGCTACTACGGATACTTCAACTGGTAGAGCACATACGTAAACAGATTATGGTTCGTATGAATGAGCGACGAGTCATGGCTGAAAGCTGGAATCAATTTCTTTGCCCCAAAGCTAAACTTTCTCTCAAAGAGAACATGGAAAATGGCCGTCCATTGGAGGTTCGTCAGTCCCACACAGGATTATATGAGGTACAATCCCATAGATCTTGTCAAGTGGATCTAGTCAATAAAACATGCACTTGCCGTGGGTGGGATGTAACCCGTGTCCCTTGCAAACATGCATGCGCATCCATTATGTTTATGAAAAGGGATGTCTATCAGTTCTGTGACTGGTTTATGACGGTTGAAGCCTTTAAAAAAAGCTACGAGCCAATCCTATACCCTATCCCTGACTTTGAGAAGCGCATCGTGCCAAGGGATGAGATACAGATCCTACCTCCACTTACAACAAAAAGGAAAGGGAGAAATAAAACCAGGCGTATAAACAACAGGACTGTTTACACGCGGCCAGTAAAGTGTTCTCGATGTCATATGGAAGGTCATAACCGTAAAACATGTAATGAATCTATAGCTGACTAAGTGTTTGATATGTTGAAGTGTTTTCGTCCCAGAATGCAACAAATATTTTGTTTTTTTCCGGTTGAATGTTGTTTATTCTTGTTAATCGGGAACTAACATCAGCTTACACTAGATAAAAAGTTGTAAGTAACAAAACAACTATCATATTAGGCCTAACACGCACAAAGAATAGAACTAACATCTCAGTTATTCGAGGCGCTCGAGGGGCTAGGAGTAACAAGCCAAAGAATAGAACTAACTTGGTATCAGATAGTACTAACATTCTACAGAATAGAACTAACACTGTGAAGAATAGAACTAACAATCTACAGAATAGAACTAACACCGTGCAGATTAGAAATAACACTGTGAAGAATAGAACTAACACTCTACAGAATAGAACTAACACTATGCAGATTAGAACTAACACTCTATAGAATAGAACTAACACTGTGCAGAATAGAACTAACACTCTACAGAACAGAACTAACACTGTGCAGATTAGAACTAACACTCTACCGAACGGAACTAACACTCTGCAGATTAGAACTAACACTGTGCAGAATAGAACTAACTTGGTATAAATTAGAACTAACTTGGTATAAAATGAGAACAAACTTTGTTTAAATTAGAACTAACTTTGTATAAATTAGATCTAACGTTGTATAAAATAGAACTAACTTGGTATAAATTAGATCTAACGTGGTATAAATTAGGTTTATAACGTCGTAAAAAATAAAACTAACTTGGTATAGATTAGAGCTAACGTGGTATAAATTAGATATAACGTGGTATAAATTACGTTTATAACTTGGTATAAATGAGATATAACGTGGTATAAATTAGTAAATTAGATCTAACGTGGTTTAAATTAGATATAACGTGGTATAAATTACGTTTATAACTTGGTATAAATGAGATATAACGTGGTATAAATTAGGTTTATAACGTGGTATAAATTAGAACTAACATAAATTAGATATAACGTGTAATAAAATAGAACTAACAAGCCATCGCAAGCTACAGAGTAGAACTAACACTGTGCAGATTAGAACTAACACACTACAGAAAAGAACTAACACTGTGCAGAATAGAACTAACACTCTACAGAACGGAACTAACACTGTGCAGATTAGAACTAACACTCTACAGAACGGAACTAACATTGTGCAGAATAGAACTAACACTCTACGGAATAGACCTAACTTGGTATAAAATAGAAATAACTTGGTATAAAATGAGAACAAACTTTGTCTGAATTAGAACTAACTTTGTATAAATTAGATCTAACGTTGTATAAAATAGAATTAACTTGGTATAAATTAGATCTAACGTGGTATAAATTACGTTTATAACGTCGTAAAAAATAGAACTAACTTGGTATAAATTAGAGCTAACGTCGTATAAATTAGATATAACGTGGTATAAATTACGTTTGTAGCTTGGTATAAATGAGATATAATGTGGTATAAATTAGTAAATTAGATCTAACGTGGTATAAATTACGTTTATAACTTGGTATAAATGAGATATAACGTGGTATAAATTAGAACTAACATAAATTAGATATAACGTGTAATAAAATAGAACTAACAAGCCATCGCAAGCTACAGAGTAGAACTAACACTGTGAAGAATAGAACTAACACTCTACAGAAAAGAACTAACACTGTGCAGAATAAAACTAACACTCTACAGAGTAGAACTATCACTGTGCAGATTAGAACTCACACTCTACAGAATAGAACTAACACTGTGCAGAATAGAACTAACACTCTACAGAATAGAACTAACACTGTGCAGATTAGAACTAACACTCTACAGAACGGAACTACACTGTGCAGATTAGAACTAACACTCTACAGCAGAATAGAACTAACACTGTGCAGAATAGAACTAACACTCTACGGAATTGAACTAACTTGGTATAATATATAACTAAAAGAATGCAGATTGGAACTAACACAACATTAGTTATACTAATATATAAGAACTAACACGGTTCTCTGTATTTGGGTTAAGATTTATAACAAACTGTTTTTTGGATAAGCAAAATTTAACAAGAACTAACACGCAATGATGCCAGGTCTTCATTTGTTGCTTCCCTCGTTGGATCGGCTTGGGTCTAATAAACCCTTTTAGCTGTCACTCGCCTTCCTTTTCGAAGGTCCTGGCTTACTGCGCCTTGAGGAAGGAGAACTGGAATCCGCTGAGCCACTTTGGGAGACGACGGGGTGTAAAGGGAGAGGAACATTGCCTGGCGGGAGAGACCTCGGAGAATTGGCACCCCCGACCCCTTGGGCACGGAGAAACAGCTGCCATTGGTCTCTCTCAACCGTCATGTGTTTGCCACCCCAATTAACCTCAATTAACTCGGGATCGGTTCTAAAGGGCTGCGCACGATGGGGCCCTAAGTTGAGTCGTGTGGATTCCTGAGCCCTCTCCAAATTCTCCTCGCATTGGACCTGCGTGATGGCGTATCCTTCCCTGGCGCTACCGTCCACCGGCGAGATGTAACGGAACCCAAGCCTCTTAGGGATTTCAGATAAATCCCTAACCTTGAGAAGAACTCTACAGTCTTTAAAGTTAGAATGTGTTATGACGTCCCTGGAGCACATGACACATTCACTGATACCAATGAGCAGAGATCGAAGAAATTCAAAATTCCAAAGGTGGTATGGGAGATTGAATAAGCGAATCCATACTAGAAAGGGTTGAGGCAACGTTGTTAGCCTCAGATCCTCTTTCCAACGGCGGAATCTGCCCTTAAATGTGCCCATATCTATCAAACCGAGTTCAATAGCTTGGGCAAGAAATTCATCGGATGGAAACTGCACCATGAAGCTGTTCCCTGCTGCCTCCTTGATTTGATGGGTCCATGTCCTAAGATTGAAGCGGTAGGCCAGCATCTCTCGGAGCTCCTGCGCAGATGGATGGCCTCTATCAAGATTGAAGATGCCGCAAGAAGAAAGATGCCGTATGGTGCTGGAGGTGTTGGCCGGGACAGTAAGCATCCTCGGAGGGGCACGAGCGGTAATTCCATGATGACAATCTCGAGAGCTATGTCCTATCCCATGGCAGTGTACACAAAAAGGATCCCCAGCCATTTGTGAGGGTATATGATGAAAATAGATGACGCTGGGTTGCCGGTTTTAGCAGGGGGAGGGGTTTGCAGAGGCGCCTACTCTGGGGCCAGTAGAAGAATGGTGGTGACCGTACTATCGATGGAAATTCGTATTGAGTATTTAAGTTAATTGATTTATTTAACTGACTTGGGAACACGCGAATATATGATGTGATATGTTAGTGTGATGGAACCGTCGCTTCGAGAGAAGTGAGCAGCTGGAGGTCTGAAGTTATCTTAAATAATTAAAAAATTAGAACTGGCTATGAGATAGAACTAACGAGCATGGTACAGAATAGAACTAACATTGTATGAGTTAGAACTAACGAGCATCACTAGAACAAACATGGTACAGATAGAACAATAAATCTGATAACAATCATTTTCAATTACTTAAATATACATACATTATTGTATTTGTATGAACATATCATTCATCACTGTACACTGTTTCTTCTTTATATCTTTGTTCAAAACCGGCCAGTAATAATTGTGCGGCAAGTCTTGCTCGCATAGCTTGAGGGTCATCGTTCGGAGGATTAACCAGTAATGTTGATCGTCCTTCAATTATGGCTTTTATATAGAGGTAGACGAACACACCGCAGTCAAAGCTGCAATATAGAGTGAGTTCATTAGACATTTTCGGTCCGTTGTAATACTATAACACAAATTAACACAATATAGACATCGGAACTAACCGTCCTCTTTGTTGCTCGCATTTGATGGCTTGATATCTAAATATTCTGCGCACATTATCTTCAATAAAATCAGCATGATGGGCATCAAAGAAGTTTATGATTTTATTAACAGGCTCCATCCAAGCTTCGTGCCCAGCGGAGCTGTAATGCTTGACGACTTTATCTTTAAAATCAACTTCTACAAGATGCCAATGATCGTCCCTGACCAAAGGGATCAAAAGATGCTCCATATGGAATGCGGTATATTTCTCAATGAATGACAAATAGAGCTCGTAATTGTTCGCCTCCAAGCTATACAGTGAGT
>BQKN01050228.1:0-21098 GCA_022839385.1 Asparagus kiusianus | reverse complement strand
TCGCACCAACGATATTCCTGTGTAGCGTTGGGGTGGGTCTGAGGTGCAGTGATGTTGATTGTTGATTATTCCAGGCTCGCACCAACGATATTCCTGTGTAGCGTTGGGGTGGGTCTGAGGTGACGTGATATTATGCTTGTTGATTATTTCCAGGCTCGCATCAGTGAAATTCCTGTGTAGCACTGGCGTGGGTCTGAGGGGGGTAGTGAAAAGTTGTACGTAAATGATTTGGTGAACAATCGATTATCCGAGAATATGAACCTTGACTCTAGAGAGATGTGAACCAGTGAGTTGTGATAGGATAACTAGTTGTGTTCTTTGCATACATAGATTGGGGTTAATATTTAATTATTTACAATTCGAGACATATGGTATATACATGAGGGTTTCCTTGTTTGGATTATTTCGCTCGACGTACTACGTCTCGAGTTGTAGATTTTTAAATATTAATTCCATCTATTGTATGATATTGTTGCTTGGATGGTTCTGATCGCTACCTGCATGATCTTGTTACTTGGTTGATTTTTGGTTTTGTCTGATTATTAGTATTCCAGTTGCACGCCTCTATTGTTATTTTATCATCACATGTTCTATTTTTTTTATTATTTCTGTTATAGCGTTGACCACACATATTCTATCATTACCATTATTGTATTTGTTCCTGGCTTGGGGAATCTTGCCGTGTGTTTCACACGCTGACGTACTCCTATTTTCTGGATGTACGTCAGATTTAGGAGATGAACAGCCTCAGTACGGGATAGTACAGGAGCCAGAGGATTCGCATTAGGAGTGCCTTACAGACGGAGTAGAAGACGAGCTGAAGCGTAGTAGTTTTCTTAGTATTAGTAGTTGGACATTAAAACTCTTTTACCGTACTTTTCTTTAGTTGATGTTGGATTTAGTATTTTAACAGTATTTTCTTTATGGACTATGTATTTTTATTTCCTAGTTGAACTGTTGTTGTAATAAGGGCATGTTTGACCCATATTTTTATGTCTGGGATGATTCACTATGGTTGATATGTTTATTTCTTATTCTGGATTGTCCTTATATTCTTACTATGTGTGATCGGGGACCTGTGACTTCGTATATCATATTGTTTCCAGACGCTTAGCGTATTAGGTTGAGAAGAAAAGAAAAGAGAAAAAAAAAGTAGAGTATATTTCTTCTCAATCTAATACGTCGCGGGCTTGTTCACGTTCCGGTTCCCGTGTATTTTGGGAAGCGGGGCGTGACAGTTGTTGAGCCTCTAAGCGCTTTTCGTCTAGCCTTTCGAGTTCCTCAAGACGTTTTTGGTGATGTTCTTCGGTCGTCATCTCCGTTGCGAGAGCGATCCGAAGGGAGGGAATTTGAATCTCCAACGGCAGCACAGCTTCGCATCCGTATACTAGAGAATACGGGGTGGCTCCTGTGGGTGTGCGTATAGTGGTGCGATAGGCCCAGAGCGCTTCGCCGAGTTTATCATCCCAATCTCGTTTATTGGTCTTCACTAGCTTTGATAAGATCTTGATGATCGTTTTGTTGAAAGCCTCAGCCAATCCATTAGCGGCAGGGTAATAAGGTGTTGACGAAACATCTTGGATCTTGAACTTGTCACGGAACCGGATGAAGGTGTTGCTTATGAATTGCGGACCGTTGTCATGAATGATCCGCCTCGGCACGCCATGTCGGTATATGACGTGATGCTTGATGAAGTTGATGACGTTGTTCGTCTTTACTTCTTTAAGCGGAATGGCTTCAGCCAACTTTGAAAAGTAGTCGGTGATAGCGAGGATGAATCGATCACCTTTTACTGAAGGAGGAAAGATAGGACCGACAATGTCCATACCCCATGTCTCGAATGGCCAGGACGTGGTTGACGCGTGTAACCGCTCCGGTGGTTGGTGCATATAGTTTGCATGTACTTGACAAGCGTGGCATTCTCGAGCGTACTCAATCGCGTCACGAACCATTGTTGGCCAGAAATATCCCATTCTTCTGATTCGATCATACAGCTTAGGACCAGGCTGATGCGCACCGCATTCTCCTTCATGTGCTTCCTTAAGAACTTCTTTTGCTTCTTCGTTCGAAAGGCATCGGAGAAGCAAGTCGTCATACCCCCGGCGATACAGCGTACGGGTCTCGGTATTATAAAAGAACCGTGGTGCTCTTCGACGGATAGATTCTTTTTCCTTTACATCCTCCGGTAAAATGCCATATTGGACGTAGTCAATAATGGGAAAGCGCCAATCTCGGGACTCGGATCCGATTTGGGTTGAGTTCACCTCTTTGGCGTTTACGTTTCTATCTTCCTCCTCTTCAATATCCATATCGTATATGGGTATGCAGAGTTGGTGTGATCTTACTGTGACTAGCAGTTCAGTTTCGGGCGGTTGCGCGAGTGATACTGCTAGTGCTGCCAGTGCATCTGCATAAGCGTTCTGAAGACGCGGGATATATTCGATGTAAAATTCTTCAAAAGAATCTGCCACTCTGACGGCCTCTTGGTGGTATGGAATCAGGTCTGGGTTCCTGACTTCATACTCCCCACGAACTTGGTTGACAATTAGTTGAGAATCCCCAAAGGCTTCGAGATATTCGACCCCCAGCTCCTTGGCGAAACTGAGTCCTATGAGGAGTGCGTTATACTCGGCTACGTTGTTAGAGCATGGACTCGTCAGCGAATAAGCTCGAGGCATCACGTGCTTCCCTGGGGAAACTAAGACAACTCCAACTCCAGAAGTGACCTTAGGACATCCCGGGGTTACTGCTTTATTGACTGCTCTCGAGGCACCATCAAAATATAACTGCCATATTTGTTGGTGTGATGTGGTATTAACCTCGTGGGTTTCGTCTGGTAAATCATCATATACTTCGACTGTATCTGTTGTCGGGCTTGCCGCCAAAAGATCACAAATCGCTTGTCCTTTGACCGACTTCTGCTGTTTGAAGTGTAGATCATACTGGGACAAAAGAAGGGCCCACTTTGCCAACCGCCAATTCATCGAACCTGGTTGAGTCATGAATACCCGTACCGGATTGACATTGGCAATGACATAAATCGTCTGGCCAACTAAGTAATGTCGCATCTTCTGTACCGCAAACACCAATGCGAGACATTCTTTCTCGATCATCGGGTATCGAGACTCGGCGCCTATCAAGGTCCGACTTAGATAATAAACTGCCTGTTCGTGACCATTATCATCGTCTTGTGCTAATAAAGCACTTATCGAATGGTTCATCGTCTTGATATAAATCAAGAACGGTTTACCTGATTTTGGTGCAACAAGAACAGGTGGATTCATTAGATATGCCTTGATATCTTCGAATGCCTTCTGGCAAGCATCGTCCCAAATAAACGATACGCCTTTCTTGTTTAGCTTCGAAAATGGTTGGCACTTCCCGGAAAGATTTGAAATGAATCTCCGGATATACGCCAAACGCCCTTGCAATCCTCTGAGTTCCCTTAGATTCTTCGGGGGTTGCAATTCATTTATCGTCTTTACCTTGTCTGGGTCGATATGTATACCCTTGGTGGTAACGACGAATCCAAGGAATTTTCCGCTGGACATTCCGAGGAAGGATTTTGTGGGATTCATCTTCAATTGATGACTCCGCATGAGATCAAACATTGTTCTCAAGTCCTTGATGTGATCTTCTTTGCTGCGGCTTTTCACCACCAAATCATCAACGTAGCATTCAACTGTTTTCCTGAGGTGTTTCTGGAAAATCTTAGTCATTGCTCGTTGGTACGTGGCACCTGCATTCTTCAGACCAAACGGCATCACCGTGTAGCAGAAGATACCGAGGGGCGTTCTGAATGCCGTATGCTTTTCGTCATCCGGGTGCATCTTGATTTGATTATACCCCGAAAAGCCGTCCATGAAGGACATTCTTTCGAATCCACATGTATTGTCAATAATGACATCTGTGATCGGGAGAGAAAAATCATCTTTTGGACATGCTTCGTTCAGATTCCTGAAGTCGATGCAAATCCTGATCTTGCCATTTTTCTTCATGACTGGAACGATGTTGGCTAACCAGTCTGGATGTTGTTCTTCCCGGATAAATCCTGAGTCGATCAACTTTTTAACTTCAGCCTCGATGGCTTTCATGATCTGCGGACGAAACCGTCTTTGCTGTTGCTTGACAGGTTTGGCATCCGGCTTGATGTCGAGGCGGTGCATTGCCACATTGGGATCGAGCCCTGGCATGTCTTCGTAGTTCCACGCGAAGACGTCGATATACTCTCTGATCAAGGCAATTAATTCCTCCTTTTCATCTAATGGAAGACTACCACTGATGAATATGGGCTTTGGATTGGCTTCATCACCCATATTGATTTGGACTACCTCGTCTTCGGTGGGTGGCTCTCTTTGTTCGAACCTATCACCATATTACATGTTCAGGTGATGAACCCATGGGTCCTCCCACGTTTGCATTTGATCGTCGTCCTCCATTGTAGATGGATCAGCCGTAGTCATGTTTGACATTAAGGCCTTGAACATTTCTCCCAAACTTGTGTCGGAATCTTCAGCTGACGAATCTAGCAAGTACCGATCCTTGGCTTTGTTAGCAATTTGATCTATGATTTGCCAGCCACATTCCTCATCTGACGAAACGTAGCCTAAGCCCCTCTTGTGACGATAATAACCCTCCGGTTTACCCTTTGGTACATATGCCGCTCTGACTGGGACACGGGAACCTCGATCGAAGTATAAACCTTCTCCGAGTGTGAAATCATATCCTTGTTTTTCCATGAGCTTGCGCGCTTCTGGACTGTACTTAGACAAATGTAAACCAGACTTGTCACCATCTTCATCCTCTCTTAGGAAATGATCTGGCACCGGAAGATTTTCTCCTTTACCGAAGATCACTTCCTTTTGTCCCCCTATTTTGGCGGGAATAATCTGAGTTGTTCCGAAAGAGTGTTGGAGACGCTTCTTCGTTACATACGACGATCGGAGTGGCATACATAATTCGGGATTATCGTATAATCCCTTTATCGCATCATCAAAAGACAAGGAGTACTCTAAACCATTATTTATTTCAAGTTCGGCAAGTTGCCAGTTACAACCGCCATCTGACGACTGTTCGTCGTCGAGATTGATTACAAAGGGTACAATGTCATTAAAAACAAAACCACCATTGTAATCGAATCCGGCCTCGGAATCAGCTTCTTCTCCGCTGTCCGTGCCTTGGACCGATGGTTCTGTATCGGATTCGTTACCATAAAGGAGAGAATCTGTGAAGTAGTTCTCGTACCCTTTGAATGGCTGCTTATCCGCGACCACCGTCCTAATTCTTCCATCAGTGTCGACATATTTCAAACACTGATGTAGAGTGGAAGGAACTATAACATTACTATGGATCCAAGGCCGACCCAATAGTAAGTTATAGGATGTCTCAGCATCAATCACGTAGCACGTGACCTCCGTCTTTAAATCGCCCATTTGGCACCTTATCCGGATTTTACCCAAAGGTCTTGACCCGCTGGTGTTGAATCCGTATATGACTGTGCCTGTAGACGCCAACTTGCTGACTGGAATGCCAAGGCTGTGCATCAGTCGAAGTGGCATAATACTCACAACGGAACCCGGATCCACTTGGATTCGGTTAACTTCGCTGGAGCCAATGTACCCGACGAAGTATAGGGGCCGATCATGATTTGAATTCTTCGTCTGCATGTCCTCTTTGGTAAAGGTGATGCAGGGAATGTTCTTGGCTGCCACGTTACATTGTTGGGCTGACAATTCCAGTTCCTCGGGTGCTGGTTTGACTCGAGTAAGGAACACCTCTGAATCGGCCAGGGCTTCTTGCAAGGCTTCTCTAGTTTCCTTAGATAGCCGCAGCAATTCATAAAGTGTTATCCTTGCTGGAATGTTGGCTAGCTGAGCCATGATGTCGAAGACACGCGGATTTTTCGAACTTCCCGGTTTATCTCCTCTAATTGGACGACTGAAGCGAGACTGCCTCGGGTTCTGAACCTCTTAGGATCCTTTGTCTTTCTGTTTATCTGCCGGCTGTCGTCGAACATCTTCAGCCGGTTTGGGAATTGGGATCACCCCTATCTCTGTGAGAGTCTTGGCTGGTCCCTGTTTTGTCACCCCTAGCTTAGCTGCTTGTTCATTATGTGACGGATAGTTGAAGTGGTATTGGTTCCCGCTTCTGGTGGTGAAGACTTCTTGTTCATCTTCAGAAAGTGGGAAAGTTGGGATTCCTTCGTCGTCTTTTCCTGGGATGGCGGAAACCCCGTAGCAAGACTTTCCTTTCCTTTTAGATTTCTTCGTGGATGACGATCCGGCCCATTGTTCATCTTCAATCAGGTCGGGGTGAACCCAAAGGATTTCGCCTTTCGGGGCTGTGTGTGGCACAAGTCCCTTTTGGCGCTGTCCATGTGGATCATCATTCACCGTCTTCATCCCGACTTTGGTGACGCGCTTCGGCTCAAACCAAGCTGTAGGCACTGATCCAAAGCTGATTGACACCGCATTTGCTCCCACATTCTTGGCCGGTTTCGGAGTTATGACTCCTACATCGATCAACGCCTGGATCTTGTCCTTGAGGTGATAGCAGGACTTCGTAGGGTGGTGGACCGCTCTGTGATACGCGCAGTACCTCGGGTCCGTCACTTTAGTGGCCCCTTCATGATCCACAATCACCGGCAACTGGATTTTGTTGTTCTCCAACAAGTACTTGAAGATGCCGGGAACTTCGTCATCTTTGAAGGAGTAGACTTTGGGAAACCTCGGCTCCGAAGACTTTTGCTTCTGAGACCGCTGCTGCCAATGTGGCTGCGATTGCTGTGGAGCTCGTTGCTGTTGCTGCTGTTGTTGCTGAGGTTGCAATTGAAAGGTTTGGTTAGCATCAACAGCATTAACCTGAGCTTTACCTTTTCCCTTCTGATTGAAGTTCTGCTTCGGAGGATTTGTAACCGGTTGGCCTCTCTCCGCCTTCTTCCTCCTGAGGAACCGCTCAGCTTGCTCGCCTCGGACCTTCAAGTCCTTCCATGTCTTGGATGGAGCTGTGCCCATTGCTTCCAAAACATCCAGCGAGAGGTTGTTGTGGCAGGTCTGAAGAATGAACTCCTCGCTGATCGGGTCCCGGCAATTCATCGCCTTATTCCGGAACCTTTTGACGAAGACTTCGACCAATTCTCCGTCCTTCTGCTTCTCATCGAGCAACGATCCGATAGAGATCTCGGTATCATCATCGAAGAAATTCGCAAGAAACTTGGTCTCCATGTCGTCCCAGCTGTTTATACTTCCTGGCTTGAGGCGACGATACCAATCGAAGGCAGCTCCGCGAAGAGTGCCAACGAATGACCGCACCATCAGAGGCTCATTACCTGAGATGACTCCCAAGTGCGATTTGAAATAAATCAAATGCTGAGTTGGTGAACCCATCCCATTAAACGGCGTGAAGTTGATTAGACTAAACTTTGCCGGATATGGGATCGATTCCCACTCTCTTGGGTAAGGACAGGGAATGCCCGTCTTTTTAGTCTCTTGAGCAGAAATCAATGTATTGATTTTGCTTTCGAGGTTCTTAATTTTCAGGCTTTCACCTGCGTCTTCGCTAGCATTATCGTTACCACCCCCTGGATTAATGGGAGGGTTATTGACGTTGCGAGCTTCATTTGTACCCTCATCTTCCAGGTTGTTCTGGTTGGGCTGACTTGGTTCCCCTTGTTGGTTCCTTAATGCTTGAAGCTGTTGGTCATGCATTTCTCTCATGTTCTGCATAGCCATTTGCATTTCGAACCGAAAGGTCTCCTGTTGTTTGGCCATGGCATCTTCAAGCATCTTGGCCACTTGCTCCGCGTTTATCATAAACGTCTCGCGGGGTTGTCCTTCACTGGACACTGTGTTATCAGACGTCACTGCTGAGCCAGCATCTGATTCTTCATCTCCCGAAGGTACTCTTGTCCGGACCCTACCGTACGTTCCTCGCTTGATGGCTCCAGACTGTAAACGGGTCCTGGGTCGGGATGTTTCTGGAATCGTCTCGGGGTTATCCTGAGCCGATGTTCCTGTACTGGTCATATTTGCAGTGACCCTTGAATGCTCACCGTCTTCGACCATCTTCCTTCTTCGTTGGAAGCGCCTATGTTTTGGTTTTGACGTTCCATTACTGAGTCTTTCGAACACAGATACTCTTTCGGGGACTGTCTTAACACAGTTGCATTCCGACAGTACCGCCCGAATGAGCTTCGAGCAAGGACATTGTGTTTCGAGCCTTCGAGGGCTCCTCTTTCTGGTTTTACTCGTACCCCCGGCACGATAGTACAGCTCGTCCGTTTGAAGGTCGGAGCAAGCTATCGTGTGTTGGCACGATCTCTCAGGTATAACGTTGTCGTCATCAGATAACAACGTTTCCTTCTGAGGAATAATTGTCTTCTTCGGACCATCCAGAGTCACACGCCTCGAAACACGCCTTTGTGGGCGTGAATCTTCAGTGGACTCTTGCACTTCTATGCGCAAAGTTGTGCGCTTGGGTGCCGCGGTTTTCTCCAAGTATTGAGGGTTACGGCGACCCCCAGCGTGTTGCATTGTTTGGGGTTTCTTCATTGGCCCCAAGCGTTCTTGAATTGGAGTTTTACTTCGTTCCTTCGGAAGTGGACCGAGGCGCTCCAAAACTGATCTTTTCTTCTGGGATGGTCCTGCAGGATCTCCCAGGGCAGTTGCGGCAATTACCGACGATTTTGGTTGATTCGCCGGAAGTTGGACTTTCGGAGGCTGCAACTTTTGCTCCTTGGTCTGAATCGCCGCCTCAGACTTTGGCCTCCAAACCTTGCGAGTTGGTGGCGGCTTCTTGACCACCTCCTTCTGCAGCTTCCGACGGGCTTCTTCAGCTTTGGCCCGTGCTTGCGCCGATAACGCGCGGCGTTTGCGGATGCGCTCCTCCAAAGTCGAGCGATTCCGTTTGACACGGACCCACTCCATAGTTGATGGCTTAGAGGAACCACCCTGCATTTGCTGTTGAGGCTGCTTGCCTCGTTTGTTCTTCAGATCCGCATGATAACGGACCCCGTCAACGGACTCCATGGCCTTGGCGAATTGCTTCGCGAGGCGTTGACGCTGCCTCTGGCGGGCTCTCTTGGAGAGAGTCACCACGCCTTCAATGGCGGATTTGACCTTCTTTGAGGTCGGTAGGACCTCACTCAACGCAGCTTCGGCGTCGATTGGGGTGAGGTCGTCGTTGGTGGCTTCAACTTCATCGCACCAACGCACCTTTCTCCTAGAGGAGAGCTTTTGGGACTTCTTGGACTTGGGGGAGGAGGTAGATCCGGACGAGGAGACGTATTCCTCGTACTTCTGTTGGTCGAATTCATACTCGACCTCCTCCACGACCGGGATCGAGATCCGCGGCTGCGACGCTCCAGCTTCAGCAACGAAGCTGTTGGCTCCCACTGTGGTCGCCAGATTGTTCGCGTGGAAAATCGTGTTCTTCTTCATTGAGGATTCCATTACAAACTTTGAAAACAACTTTATGTGTTTTACAAATATCCGGTCTTTTTATAAGAGCCGGTTACAATGGAGATCGAAATAAAGAAAGAAACAAAAAATTACAACTTTCCTTTGAACAGATCGCGAGCTCCTGTTTTGCGGTTGCTCGCTTTGTGGGGTTCTTTGCCTGCGCCGGGGTTGATTACCGTTGACCACCGCGAGATCTGGATCCATGCAGATCTACAACGTATTACGGGTATTATCCCACCAAGGAGATAATAGCCGGGAGGGATCGTTTCCCCAAGGAAACGACCGCTCGAATCTCGGGATCTAAGAACCAAGCTTAGATCCGGAGTAGAACGATGTAGATCTGAGGATTAGTTTCTTCGAACTCCTGCCTTGTTTGTCGCGGGTGCTCGCCGAAAACTGAATCCGAGGGTCCAAGCTTCAAGCCTTCACAATTCCGAGTTGAGATGACAATCCGGCAGAGTTTCGGCTCTTTAGAAGTTCAACCAAAAGTTCTCCCAAATGAACGAACACATGGCCTATTTATAGGCACTCAGAACTGTGCCCGCGCACAGTTCTGAGCCTAGCCACCCCTGGGTGGCTCGGCCATGGCCGAGCCACCCTGGGGTGGCTCGGCTTGGGCCGAGCCACCCCGGGTTGGCTCGGTTTCGGCCGAGTTCCCGGGTGTTGGTTCGTTTCGTCGTTTTCTGGTGTTTCCGGTTCTTCGTCGTTCGGATTTGATTCGGTTTCTGGAATCGACTCATTGACTTGATTCCAAATATGGCAGTTAATCCGTTTCTGAGTTCGAGTCCGTGATTGACCCTGATTCGATCGTTATATCACCGAGTTCGCTCTTGTTTAGATGACTCGGTGATTCCCCGAAACGTTGGTTTGATCCTGCACGTGAACGCATTCCGTTGTTTGCGTGCCTTGTCGCCTCGTCGTTCGATCGTCCGTTGATTTGTCGAATCACCGTGCCGAGCTAAGCTAAGGGGCCTATAGACAATTTTACACGCCTACAGGTTAGAACTGCATCATCTTCGGAAGAATACTCCTCCTGGAACTTCGGATTAAGATTACCTTGTTGCCTCCAAGGTGGTTATTGATGAATATTGTCAGCAGTTGTAGGTACTTTAATCGTCTGTTGGCCCCTCTCGAGCTCCTTTCTTTTGAGGAAATGCTCAACCTGTTCTCAACGTAGTTTTAATTCCTTCTAGGTGGTTGAGGGGACAACCCCATGACTTTGAGGATATTGATGGAGAGATTATTGTGGCATGTCAGTAAGATGAACTCCTCTGTGACAGGATTCCTACAATTCAAAATCTTGTTGTGGAAGCGTTTGACAAAACTGTCAACTGACTCATCATCTTTCTGCTTCTCATCTAGAAGAGCTCTGATCGACACTTCAGTGTCATCGTTGAAAAAGTTTTTGAGGAATGAGCTTTCCATGTCATCCTAACAATTGATGCTCCCCGGTTTAAGACGTTGATATGAATCGAAGGTCGCCCGACGAAGGGTGCCCATGAATAACCGAATCATTAGGGGTTCATTTCCGGAGATCACTCCCAGGTAGGACTTAAAATAAATTAGGTGCTGAGTGGGCGAACCTTTCCTATCAAACGATGTGAAGTTAATTAGATTGAACTTCACGGGTATGGAATCGAATCACACTCTCTTGGATATGAGCTCTGAATGGCCGTTCTCCTCACTTCTTAAGTGGACATTAAGACGTAGACCTTATTCTCCAGCTCTTTTATCATCTCGTCGTCGTCTATATCTTCATTCGAAAGACGTTGTGGAGAATGAGTTAGACTACCCCTAGCATTTTTATTTTTAGGGGGTGCATTGAACCATCCCCAGTGTTATTGAGGGGTGTGATTAGATTACTTCCGGTTTTTTTGGGGGTGCCTCAGCCATGATGACTTCGTCCACTTTTGGATCGCTGTCAACTGCGATGTTCTAGGTGCGACGACTGGATTCAGCTTGCTGATTTCATAAATCTTGAAGCTGATGGTCATGTAACTCCCTCACACGTTGTATGTTCAGCTCCATTTGCATGTTCATTTCAGCTCTAAGCTATTCTCGTTGTCGAGCTAAAGCCTCTTGAAGTATTTGAGCCACTTGATCTGGGGTGATCATGAATGACTCCCTTGCTTCCCCCATGCTGGACATTATATCATTGGAGGCAATTGCAGAACACGTATCTGAGGGCTCGTCATCTGAAGCGATTACGGAGCAAGTTTCTAACAGCTCGTTATCTGAAGACAGTCCTTTGTGCATCCTCGGATAATCCTTATGTCTGATGGCTTCTAACTGGAGTCGAGAAATTCGTCGGGTAATTCCTAGACTGATTTTTCCTCCCAGGATTAAGTCAGGATTAGGATCATTCAAGCGTCGTGATGATTTCTCTTTGTCAACCATGTTGATGGTGACTTCAAGGAATTCATCATTTTGAATGGTGGATTTTCTCTCGTGGAAGCATTCTGGCTTGGGCTTCGACGCTTCAGTGACAAGCTTATCGAATATCGAGACCCTTTGTGAAATGGTCCTAGGACAGCTACATTTTGATAATACCATCCTGATAAGCCTCTCACATGGACAGTGAAAGTTAGTTTCTTAGACATCTTTCTTTTGAGATTTGTTCACACCCCTAGCTTGATGGTGCAGCTCATTGGAGCAATCCATCGCTTGTTGGTGTGATACCCCAAGTATAACATTGTCTTTTGACGATCACGTTTTCTTTTGGGGATAAAGAGCCTTATTAACATTCTCGGGACAATTCGTTGTCACCTTTGAATGATCCAAGGACGCATCAGGAATCACACATTTAGAACCACCCCCTTGCGAGTGTGAGATCTTAACGAGCTCCTTGGTTCCAATACTTACCCCCAAGCGATGAATGCTAGGAGTTCTCTTGTGTACGGCGCACGAACACGTACAATAAGGTGCCCCGGCTTATTTGGAGGCGGCGAGATACCTTTGAGCAGCCTTTGGCTTGACAGTAGTGTTTGTACGACCCCCAGCTTGAGGAACTACTCGGGTTTTATTCACCTGAGCTTTACCTCGATCTTCGTGTAGAGGACCCGGCGATCTTTCACCGGAATCTTAAATTTGGACAGATTCACGCTACCATAGGGCTTCACCGGAGGTGCGGGGGCAAGATGAGTGGGCTCGGAGGCTGACGAAGGCTTGGAAACGCCCGCATGGATGGAATCAAGCGCGAGACACGAGTCGTGTCTCGCCCTAAGCAGAAGCATTTTAGGTGTTTTCGGCAATGTTTTCACCTTCGGCACCCAGACTCGTCTGGATTTTGGTGATTCTTTGACCACCTCTTTCCTCTTCATGCCTTGTGCCTTTCGTACAAAGGCACGCCTGCGTGCGGCATGCCCGTGTCGCTTTTGGATGTGCTCCTTTAAGGTTGAATGATTCCTTTTGACAAGGATCCATTCTTCCATCAATAGCTTGGAGGATTTGTCAGCAATTTGCCGTTGAGGCGGCTGGATTAAATGACACTTTCTAGACTCTAAGTTTGCGTAGTAGCGAACTCCATCAACTTGTTCTAACACCCTAGCAATTTGACGAGCTTGGTGTTGGCGTCGCTTCTGACGAGCCCTCTTCGTCAGAGTTGATGTACCTTGGTTGGATAACTCCTTGATTGGAGAGGAATTATAACGAACAGAGTTATTTATAGCCTTCATCAATGAATACTCCTCCTTCAAAGATGAGATCTTTCTGCACTTACAGGAAGATGAGGATTTTGATGAAGACGAGGAGAAATATTCCTCAAATTTAGTTTTGTCGAACTCGTACTCGACCTCTGAATCAACCGAAATCTTGATCTTCGATAGCGGCACGATAACCTCGATGACGAGACTAGTGGCTCCTACTGTGGTCGCCAACGTGTTTTGGTGGAGAGTTGGTTCTTTCTTTAGTGGACTCATTACAACTTTAGTCGTTACAATAAACTTAACAAAAATAAAAATAAAAGATTACAACTCTCTTAAAACACACACACAATGAACGTTTATCACCCGCTGTTTACGTAGAATCTTCGCATGTATTGGGGTTTATCCGTGGACCACCGAGCGACGAAATCAAGATATAGATTTCGTTGACTCGCAAAGGAGTCAAGAAATTGAAGTAACTATCTCAGCCAAGCGAGATAATCACTTTTCTCAAGAATCACAGCTAGGTGCGATCTCAAGGAAAATGGATGAACGGATGCAGATCTCTCGAACTCTTTCTCTTTATACTGAATAGCTCGTCGAGATCTCTTTCTCCTCTTTAAAATTCGTGCTCCTCACACTTCAGTTCGACAGGGCTTCGCTGAGGCTCAAGAATTCCAGATCTGTGTGAATGAAGGCCATAGGGCTATATTTATAGGCTTCAGAAGCTCGATTTTCGGATAAGAACGGGTGATAACCTCTTATCTTTAGTTAAAAGCACATTCAAATCAGTTGAGAGGCTGTTGGATCATAATCTGTCAAAATCTTGGCGGTTAACAGCGAGAAATAGCGTTTTCGCGACCTGAGACAGCTTCTGTGTCTCGGCTGCCCGAGACACAAATTGTGTCTCGGTCGGCCGAGACACTCTTTGTGTCTCGGTTAGTGGAGACACGGATTGTGTCTCGGTTAGTGGAGACACGGATTGTGTCTCGGCTGGCTGAGACACACAATGCCGAGACACTCTTTGTGTCTCGGTTTCGACCGAGACGTTGTTTTGCGCGCCTTTGACTGTTTTCGTTGTAATTTCCTAGTCTAATTTCAGAATGACATGATTCAAAGTATATCGAAAAGCCGAAGAAGAGATCTACAACCCCATATGAGTGAATTATACATGGAGTAGATAAGACATGAATGTTGCTTAATCTTTCATGAGTGAAACATAACTCCCGATTAGACCGTCTCTTTGTTATTCTGTTGTCCCGTTGATTCGTTAGCTTCGTCGACTCGCTTCATACATTTGTCGGTGTTAAATAATCCTCCTTAACAAGGATAATGATGTTCATCGTCTTCTTTCCGTCTCAAGATGTATGTAGGAACCCATAGGTAATTTTTGACGCCTACAACCATCATGCTTAGCATGAACATCATACTGCCACGACCGTCCTAACAAGACATGTCACGCATCCATATCTATAACATCACAAGTAATAGAGTCATTATAGGTCATTCCCAATGATAATGACACGTGACACAACTCGGTCACCTTCACGGAGGGTGTAGGGTCGAAAAATTAGTTGGGATTGATTTTCTTGTTTTAAAAAATGGGTTCGATCACTTGGTACGAAACCCTTACAGTCACTCACAATCTCTCGATTACAGAGGAAGAGAAGATTAATTCAGCTTGTCTTTTGTTTAAGGTGGGTTCTTGGTGGCGAAAGGATGCTTTTCTCGATGCTTGCGTCGAGATTGCTTCCCGTTGACGATCAGAACAAGATCACAAGAGCTTCTGACGTGGGTTAGAACACGAGAATACTAATGTCGATTTTTCTTCTTGCGATAGCCAAAGATCTCCAAGTTCGAGTGTCGAAAGCTAAAGTCTAGTCCCCTCTTAATAGTTGCTCGAGGCTATTTATAGGAGTTTGAGCACGTAACTGACGTGCTACAATCGTAGAGTCGTAGGCGTAACTGATGCGCTGAAATTGTAGAGTCGTGGCATAACTGACTCCTTGAATCTAGCCCATATGGCTGACTGGGTCTTCGTGGCCGTTACAACCTGATTTAATATGGATGACGAACTTCATTGTGTTGGCGAACCTCATCCTTGATGTCGAGCCTCACTGCATGGTGAGCCTCATCTTTGATGTCGAGCATCGCTACGTGACGAGCCTCGTGAGCTTCTTTAATAATGAGCTTCGTCTTCACTGACGAGCTTTAAATCTGATGACAAGCTTTATTTTCATTGACGAACTTCACCTCCGATGATGAACTCCGAACCTCGTATCCAATGACGAGCTTCGAACCTCGTTTCCAACGACAAGCTTTGTTGTTTGAGATGAGGTTCATCATTGTATTGACCCTCGTCATGCTCGTTATGAGCTTCAACGTTCTAAGGCCAAATGGTTAGCCAATGATCTATGAAGATCCATGAGAGTGAAGGAGAGATAGGCTTTTTTTATTAGCCTCTCAATCTCCTCCTCTTTTCATGTTGATCATGCCTATTTATAGGCTTAGGACCATTATGGAGTGAGTTAATAGGCTTTAACTCCCCTTATAATGAGGGAGTTAGTGATCATTAACTCTCATTTAAATGAGTGAGTTAGTGATCATTAACTCTCCTTAAATGTGTGAGTTATTGGTCATTAACCCTTATTTAATGTAGCCCTTTGAAACAGTGCTTGACGAAGTTCGTTTACCAGGCGAGGTTTGTCCGTCTGACGAGGTTCGTTTGCCAGACGAGGTTCGTTTGCCAGACGAGGTTTGTCCGTCTGATGAGGTTCGTCTGCCTGACGAGGTTCGTTCACTTTGCTATATCTTTGGTGACCTTAACTGCGGCTTCATCTTTGGCGAACTTCATCTTCAATGACGAACTTCGTTTCTAGGCGAACTTTGTCTTTTGATGGGTAATGTGTTGTTTGTCCTATTGAACCGAGGCAAACTTCATGAACTGTGGCTGAGGTTCGTCGTTGTGACGACCATCGTCGTGCTTGTAGTGAGGTTCAACTCTCCTTCGTTTCTTGGCACTTTTTAGTGTCTACAAAACCTCATTTAAAGTTTTCAGACACAAATTGGGTTGTATGGGTCTGGAATACTTTAAACTTTCTTGGTTGTGGCGAGCTTGACCTCTTGATGAGTTTGGCCTCTTAGTGAGCTTCAATGCTCCGGGGTGAACTTCATCAAACTCATGTGGGACTGACAATCAAGACTTAGGATTTTTAGCAAATTCTCAGCTATCAACGGACTTGATTTGTCTTTACCAACTGTCGTTTGAGTTAGACTAACCATGCTTTTGCCCTTAGCATGGTAAGTTGTCGAGGAGTTTCTTTTAGACTTAATGTTAAGATTTCTTCTCTATCTTAGCCATTCAAGGCATTAGATTAAGCGTTAGAGTTTGGTTGTGTCGTTCAATATAACAACTCAGCCTGATATTTTGAAAGTGAGACTCATCACATGGTAGGCCTGCTAGGATTATGTGGTACAGTTGATGAACAATGACTCATCACATGGTAGGTCACTATTTGAAAACAAGGGAGAAGATAGCGGCTCATCGCTTAGTAGGCCACTATCGATGAACAACGTCATTTGTGGGAATGACGGTGTGGAAATGATCAAGTCATTCAGTAACATGAGAGTATAACGACTGTGATCGGGACAGAGGCACATCACATGGTAGGCCAAGATCATAAACAACGTCATTTGTAGAAATGACGGTGTGAAAATTATCAAGTCGTTCAGCAATATGAGAGTATAACGACTATGATTAGAATAGTGATACATCGTGTCGTAGGTCACTATATTCGATCATTCTAAGGAAATAGAATGTTCGGAAAAGACCAGATAATAAATCATCGCATGGTAGATCACTATCTTGATCGAGTAACAAGTAGGTACTTATCGCATGGTAGAACACTACTTAACAAGTTGTTTTCAAGTGGGGTAAGAGTTGACTATCAGAGGTGATCATTAACATGATAGTATTATGGTCTCGTCATCCTATTAAAGAGGATTAGCGAGGGAATTTGGAGGAAGTGACTATCAGAGGTAATCATTAACATAATAGTATTATGGTCCCGTTATCCTATTGAAGAGGATTGACGAGAGAATTTGGAGGAAGTGACTATCAGAGGTAATCATTAACATTATAGTATTTTGGTAAGAATCAAGATGCTCACGTCTGACTTCAGACTCACCTTGGAGTTGATTTATGACGAGCTTCGGGTCGTCATGGTTTCATCAGAGAGAAAGCTCAAGATTGTACATGGTTTTGCAGAGAAATTATGACTACCCCCACTCCAGCGATAGCTGTAGATCAGGATTGAAGGATAAATACTCCTGCATCTAATAAGGATTGGATCTTATACTTCAGGGTGTAGCATTTAGAGGTGGGATGATGAATCATCATGTGGTACGCACAATAGTTAGGTTCATCCATTCCCGACATCTCCTCACGTCGCATCGATTCTGGGAGCTTGATCTTTTTCGCCTTGATCAAGGATTTGAGTATCACGATGACTTGATTGTCTTGGAAGTCGTACTTCTGTTGAAAGTGGCTATCCGAAGATTTGCCCTTCTGCTTTGACGAAGATTCAGGGGTGAGGTTGTCTTGGTCATCACCTTCTGTTGAAAGTGGCTATACCACTTGACGCAAACGTAGAAACAGGGAGACCGATCGGATATTGTTCCGATGCCGACGAGCCCTAATAATAATAGGTAATTCACGAGCTTGAATCCACAAGCCAGAAGTTTCTCAAACTTGAGAAAGAAAAAAATAGAGAAAAAATTCTCTTGATTGAATAATTAAAAAGTTAATTATTGATTTACAAAAGGAACTATTATATATAGTCAACTAAACCTATCCTAACTCTAATAAAAAAGAAACTTTATTTTTAAAAGGAAATAATCAAAAACGAATTCTTTCCTAATCTGATGTCCGAGTTGACACGAGGCGAGTCGACTAGTACCGCCTTTCATGTCGACTGGGCATATGTCGTCTCATTTCATTCGAGTCGACACGAGGCTTGTCAATTAGTACCGCCTTTCGTGTCGACTAGACATGTCGTCTCATCCTGTCACCTCGAATCGTCTACTCGTCTCATCTGGCTTGCGTCGAGTTGAGAACTCGACTCATCCGCTGATGTCGTCTCGTCCATTGACGTCGTCTCGTCCGCCTGTTCCTTCGTCTCGTCCATTACTTGATCTGATCTGATCTCGTCTCGTCTCGTCTCGTTCGTTAATTGATCTCGTCTCGTTCGTTAATTGATCTCCTGCATCAATCTGTAACAAACTAAAAAAAACATATCAGGTATGCACGTCATGCATGCATAATCCGGACTTTAACCAGAATTAAGATATGCTACTTTAGACAACGCATGAGTTAATAAACAGCTCACTAAGTCCATTATTAGCAGAACACATATCCAAATTATTTAATTTCTTAGTGATAAAAAAAGTTTTATACGAAAGCCCAAGTACTCCAATCTAAAACATACGCCAACTCTTTAATATGATCAATTTGGTACCCATTCTCACAAATTAATACCAGCTAGATACAAAATAAATGAAGCAGCCTCCATCCCCATCCCAAAAAAATTTTCTACAATTAATTAAGTTAAACTAAACATACAAGACCGCCATAATTATAACATGCAAAGGGACTAGTATCCTCTCATCTTACGTTTAAGACGACAAGACTTGCTCCTCATCATCTCCAATCTCCTCCTCCTCGCCTGAGCGCACTCCGCCGCCCACCGCTGCCGCCCTAACAACTGCACATCCGCCCTGGTCGCCGACTCCTCAGCCAGCGGCGTCAGGTTAAGATCAGGCAACGGCGCCTCGGGCGCCGCGGCCGCTGGTGCCATCGTCATCGCCGCCGCCTCAGCCGGCGGTGTCAGGTTGAGATCAGGCAACTGGTCCACCGGGTGTGTGGGGCCCATCGAGAAAAGCTCCAGCGGTTGCGGTTGCTCCTGTTGCTGTGCCAGTGTTTGATTGTACTGCTACATTAACGTAAACGACCTAGGTTAACAACCTTAAACCTTTCTTGTTATCTAATTAAGGGTATATGTTTTCATATATATAACCACTCTAAACTTTTAGCCACCCCCACCAAACTCTTTACATATGATACTTAAACCCTTTAATCTTAATTTGGGGCCTGTGGCAAACACCCACTAAGCATTTTCAATTTCTTTTAAAACATGAGTCCTCAATTTCGACGATCTTCTCGAAAAACCATCAAACTTGTCAACATTAATTTAGAAAATGTGAACAAACTTTTGATAAAGTTTCAGAAAACTCATTATGCCATTAGGGGAGTATGATATCGGGGACTTGGTAGCCAATTTTTAGAAGGGTTATGTAAAATTTACTCGTTAATTAACCGAAAAAATTGTCCTGGGGTAAAACAAGGGAAATTCACCTGAGATGATTGAATTCGTCTCAACGAAGAATTATCGTCCTCCAAGATTGGGTACCGATTCGCCGCCTCCATCACACACTGACCCCCAAAAAAAAAAAGAAATGTAAAAAAAAAAGCCTTTTATGAATTAAAAAGGAAAATAAAACCTAAAAGCAAACAAAAAGGGATAAATTATTACCTCCTGAAAATCGCGTTGAGTAGCAGACACCGCATTCATCATCTGCTCCTTCTTCTTAACCACCAACTGCATCATTAACCATAACCTTGATTGTAGATTAACCTAAAATTCCAGGGTTTTAGAGAGAGAGAGATACTTAATTAACGAACTAATTACCTCCGCTTGTTTCTCGTCGCCGTTCCTCTTCAAATACTCCATCTTCAAACACGAAAGCAGAGGAGGCAAGCTAGAAAATGGGTTCTTGTCGCCGGCTATCGGAGAGCGAGGCACATCGAGAGGAGTGTCAGGGCTCAACCTTTTCCCTCTCTCCCTGCTCTTTTCATCGTACGGAAGCAGCCGCTTCTTTTTCTGGAGCCAGCGAGGGAAGAAATCTGAGAGGGTGGAATCTGGGTCGGTGGTCTTTAGCTTAATCAGAGCCTCCGCCGCCTCGAGTTCGTCGGCGGTGAACTCTGAAGACGAGGAGGAGGAAGCCGTCATCGTTCTTGATTTTTGAGAAGGGGGAGAGAGAGAGAGATGGAGAGAGGGATTGCAGTTGTTTTTGTCCCCTAAAAAAGGCAATTATAACCCCTTGCAGTCTCCGTATGTTTTAATTCGATGCAGATGTACCTTAATTAGGGTTTCTTCTTATATTAGTCCCTTTCGGTCTTTAAAATTCTGAAGGAGTCCCTTACATTATTGAAATTGGTAATAGGGTCCTCTTGATAGGAGTGACCAGTTTGAAATAGTTTACGAGAATTTTTTTTATTTAAATGACGTCCCTCATAAGCATGGAGAAAAAAGCTGCCTTAGTCAGCTAAGTCAACATCGAAAAACAATTTGACTTTTGAGAGACTAATTTTGAGAAAATTTATGAGAAATGGTATGTGTATTTCTACAATGTTTTTATGTTTCTAAATTTTTTTAATGAAGTATGAAGCTATAGTTTATCAATAAAATTAGAAGTTGCTCATTGCAGGTGATTTGGACGATTAGAAAGTTCTAATATGGTTTTCACAGTCTTGTGTTGGAATTTTAAACTAAATATTAAAAATTAAGTTAGCAGTTAATTGACTAGTTACAATTAATAAGAGTCATCATAATTTGATATCATTTGTAACTTAAGAGACCAATATAATACTTTTTCTGATATGACGAGAGATCTTCCTCATTATCCTTTGGACCATGAGTATTAAACACTTAAGCATAACTAAGAGACACCTCCCAACATGCAGCCTTGGGTATTTTAGAAAATTAAATTCATGTAAGGCTTTCAGAAGAGTAAAACTTGAAATCATAGAATACTACTTATAGGCTGCTTAAAAACCAATATAATCCTAGCAAGTTTGCAAAACAAAATACAATAAAGGATTCAACAACTTAACTCGTGTGGTCTTTCCCTTACTTTCGTTGGGCTGTTTTTGATTTTTTTT
>BQKN01050226.1:4526-20900 GCA_022839385.1 Asparagus kiusianus | reverse complement strand
TTCTGGGTTCTTCACGGTGGCGATGGAGTGCCTCCCTCGAATGCTCGTGTCGAATTTGCTCTCCGTTGACGATCCGAATGTCTTGATTCACTGGAACGATACATTCTCCTCACGATTTAACGTTGTGGAGAACTTACGTGGCAAGTTTAAAACTCTAACCGAGTTTTGAAGAACTTGCAGAGCAAGTTGGAAACTCCGGACGAGTTGATAACTCAGATCGAGTTTAACTCTGAACGAGTTTGAACTCTTGAAAAAGAGTTGATTTGAACCGAAAGTTTGGTCAATAAGCCAAGGGAATGCTCCAAGGACTTTGTTGCTGCAGAAAGCTCCAAGATGCCCGATCAAGGATCCCTAAAAAGTCAGCCAAAAAGAGGATCTGAACTCAGTTGAGTTTCCCACTATTTATAGGGGATTTAGGAGTGTAACCGCCCCCTGAAATCTCTCCTTAATGAGGGTTTAATGGGGTGTAACTGCCCCCCATAAATCTCTCCATGATAGGGTAGTGATCCCCATAAATCTTGGGGAGAAAACGGTTCTAGAACCGTTCAAATCGTGCTTGAATGAGTCAAATGCTGAAAACAGCGTTTTGGGCCCGAACTGTGCGTTTCTGGACCTGAAACGCAGAGTTAGGCCTGTTTTAGGCTGAAAACACACAGGTCACGCTGCGCAGAGATGAACTCTGTGTTTTGGGCTAAAAACACACAGTTGGGCTTGTTTTAGGCTGAAAACGCACAGGTCGCGCTGCGCAGAGATGAACTCTGCGTTTTAGGTTGAAAACACACAGTTGGGCCTGTTTTAGGCTGAAAACGCACAGGTCGTGCTGCGCAGAGATGAACTCTGCGTTTTGGGCTAAAAACGCACAGTTGGGCCTGTTTTAGGCTGAAAACGCACATGTCGTGCTGCACAGAGATGAACTCTGCGTTTTAGGCTAAAAACGCACAGTTGAGCATGTTTTAGGCTGAAAATGCACAGGTCGCGCTGCCCAGAGATGAACTCTGTGTTTTGGGCTGAAAACACACAGTTGGGCCACATAGAGATGAACTCTGCGTTTTGGACCTGAGGTGCAGAGTTGATTTATGCATGAACTCTGCGTTTTGATATTATATCACAAGGATAACCTCTGCGTTTTGAGGTTATAATGCAGGTCCGACCCGTGTGTTTTGTTTTGATGTTACAACGCAGGTCTGACCCGTGTGTTTTGATGTTACAACGCTGGTTCGACCGTGCGTTTTGATGTTATAACGCTGGTTCAACCCGCGCGTTTTGATGTTGCAATGCAGGTTCGGCCGTGCGTTTTGAGGTTATAACGCTGGTTCGACCCGTGCGTTTTGATGTTATAACGCTGGTTCGACCCGTGCATTTTGACTCTGTAATGTAGAGGCGAACCTTAGGCGGGCTTGGTGAGCTTCAGGCTAAGTCCAATGTTCTGACGAAGTCCAGTCTTACAGACGGACTTCATAACATAACTTGATGCGAAGAACAGGTCATAACATTCAAACCGTAAGTCGGAATTGGACGAATTATATATAAAAATCGGCTATCTCGACGAGAAGGAGCCGACCAAACCAACCCTATTAGGTTTGGTTTGCTCCGTCAGTTTTACCAAATTCCTTACGGTTTGAGAGATATCTGCATTTTAATATGAAGAGACCGTCAATTTATAGTCTCTTTTGCTAGAGCTTTGCACAGATCGTCATCTTGTAATCTTCGTCTTGGCTTCTTGAAAATATAAGAGTCGTCAGATTATAACTTCCGATGTTGATTGTGAAGGCTGTTGAATTAGGGCTTTCATTAGTTGTTGTGAAGGTCGTCAGATTGTAACCTACTACGTAAAAGTCCTTAAATTGTAGCCTTCTAGAAGTCGTCAGATTGTAACTTCCATCATCAGTGTTTGATGGGGGATCAACTATCTATTGTGATTTTTAGACAGCCTACGTCTATTCATTGTTTTGTCGAATAGATGAATTTCTTCGACGCAGCGTTTATCGTCTGACCGTTGTCGAAATCTTGAATTAAAGTTGGTGTGTAAGTTTTTGAACTTAGCTCGTGTCATTGAGTTGCCTTTGAACTGATCATCTTCGTCAGAAATTCATATCTGAATGTGATTGAACTCCTTGAAATCATCTTTTGCCTTATTTTGGCGAAATTACTAATGCTTTGACAGGCGCTGACCTTTACTATAACGCGTCGTCCGGCATTGACTTTTGTTATAACGCGTTGACCGGTGTTAACATAATTTATACTCGTACATTTGCTGGAGTCTGTACAGTTTAAGCTCTTAAGGCGTTGGAGCATGGCAGTCCCAAATTTTGAGCTGCAGGACCAACTATTAAAGTTATTTCATCTACAGAGACCAACTAATAAAGTTGATACGTCAATGACTCGTATTTATAGAATTTTTGGCAAATTCTCCGACATCAACGGGTTTGATTAGCCTTTACCGACTATCGTTTGAGTCGGGCTAGCATGCAGATTGTTTAAATCCATTATACACGTAACGTTGTGCTAAAAGAGTTAACTCTTTTAGTGCTACGATATTGAATACGTAGTCTTCATCTTTCTCCTGTGAAAAGACTAAACAACAACGTGTATCAGACGTAGGCTTAGAATTTTTAGCAAATCATCAGCCTTCAACGGATTTGACATGCCTTTATCGATTATCGTTTGAATCGGGCTTGCATGCGGATTATTTAAGTCTGTTCCGCATGTGACGTTCTACTAAGAGAGTTAACTCTCTTAGTGCTACGATATTAAATACGTAGACTTCGTCTTTTTTATGGGAATAGACTACTCGGTAACGTGGGTTAGGCATTGACCTATCCCTGTTTAGGATTCGGGATAAAATTTTCCATGTATAAAAGGCATGGATTTTTGTTGCTACGATACTGAATACGTAGACTCGGTCGTTTTTACGAGAACAAACCACCCAACAACGCGGGTTAAGCGCTGACTCATCCCTACGTATGCTTCGGGATAAAATTCCCCATGTATAAAAGACATAGATTTTGGTTGCTATAATACTGAATATGTAGACTCAATCGTTTTTACGGGAACGAACCACCCAGCAACGCGGGTTAAGCGCTGACTCATCCCTATTTAGGTTTCGATATAAAATTCCCCAGATTTAGACTCTAGTGTCTTCTTCAATCGGTGAAAGACTATACCGGCAACGCGTGTTAGGCGTTGACTTATCCCTTATTAGGATTCAGGATAAAATTCCCCGTACGTGTGAAGCACGGATTTTGATGTTATGAATAACAACCTGTCATAATATCGACTATCTCAACGAGACGGAGCTGACCAAACCAACCCTATAGGGTTTGATTTACTCCGTCAGTTTTGCCAAATTCCTTACGGTTTTAGAGATATCTTCATTTTAATATGAAGAGACCGTCAATTTGTAGTCTCTTTTGCTAGAGCTTTGCACAGATCGTCATCTTGTAATCTTCGTCTTGGCTCCTTGAAAATATGAGAGTCGTCAGATTGTAACTCCCGATGTTGATTGTGAAGGTTGTTGAATTAGGGCTTTCATTAGTTGTTGTGAAGGTCGTCAGATTATAACCTTCTACGTGAAAGTCCTTAAATTGTAACCTTCTGGAAGTCGTCAGATTGTAACTTCCATCATCGTTGTTTGATGGGGGATCAACTATCTATTGTGATTTTTAGACAGCCTACATAACCCCCTCCAAATTTTTTGAAAGTTCGCGGTTGACTGAGACGAATTTTTGGAATACTTTGGATCTTAACTTTGATCTTGGAGCTGTTGATCCTTTGTCGTAAAGGAGTCGTTCTCTGCACTCACTTCGAATGCATCTTGGTTGACGAGATTTGCCATGCAGGACCTCCGTGAAGGTATGCATCATAATTCTACTTCTTGAATGCGGAGGATGAACCCTGCATTTTGAACTTGAGATGCGGGTCTCACCCTTACATGTTGAATTTAGAACACGGGTATGATCTCGGCGGTTGGTTTTTGCATCGCGGGTCTGACCTCAGCGTTTCGACTTAAGACATGAAAATGGCTTTCGTGCATTTATGACTAAGTCTTTGGGACCTGTCTTTAGCTCATTTGTTTCAAGTCTCGGCTCACATCCATTAAGTTGATGAGCCTACGAACATGCATAGGATTTTTGGCAAACCCTCAGTCATCAACGGATTTGATAGGCCTTTACCGACTACCGTTTGAGTCGGGCTAGCATGTTAATTATTTGAATCTGTTCCACATGTAACGTTGTGCTAAGAGCATGAACTCTCTTAGTCTTAGCGCTATGATTTTGAATACATAGACTTTGTCATTTTTTACGAGAAAAGACAAACCGGCTACGCGTGTTAGGCGTAGACTTATCCCTACTTAGGATTTGGGATAAAGTTCTCCATGCGTGTAAGGCACGAATTTTAGTGTCTTTTTCATGGCAAAAGACTAACCGGCAACGCGTGTTAGGCGTAGACTTATCCCTACTTAGGATTTGGGATAAAGTTCCCCATGCGTGTAAGACACGGATTTTGGTGTCTTTTTCACGGCAAAAGACTAACCGGCAACGCGTGTTAGACGTAGACTTATCTCTAATTAGGGATCGAGATAAAGTACCTCATGCGTGTAAGGCATGGGTTCTGGTATTATTAATAACAACCTGCTACGATGTTGAACACGTAGACTTTGCCATTATTATGGAAATAGGTTACCCGGCAGAATGTGTTAGATACAGACTTATCTCTAATTAGAGATCGAGATAAAATCCCCCATGCATGTGAGGCATGGATTTTGGTACTATGATTTTAAAGACATAGGCTTTGTTACTATTTCTTCATGTGTTATATTTTTATTTGAAACACTGAAAGAAAATTGGAAGTGCCAGAGGTGCAGTATTAACTTAGCGTGAAACTTGGCGTGAATTTTCACTTAGAGTGAAATTCAGAAGTTTTCTTCATTATCACTAGGATAATTTCAAAAAATCTTTAATCCACTAGGGATTTTGTAATGAAAACTTGCTATTCTTGTTGAAAAAGAATTAACAAGTTCATTGGGGGTTTGACTGTTAGAGGTGTGATGTTAACCTAATAGTATTTTATGGACCTATCGCTCTATTGAAGAAAGTCGATAAGTTTATTTGGTCGTCAGAGGTGTGGTGTTAACTTGACGGGTTCGTGGACCTATCGCTCTATTGAAGAGAGTCGATAAGTTGATTTGATCGTCAGAAGTGTGGTGTTAACTTGACGGGTTTGATTTGGTCAGAGGTGTGATATTAACGTGACAAGAAGAATATTGCGATCGGGGCAATTTTAAGGATTTATCGCTCTATTGACAAGAGTCGATAAGTTAATTGTCAGAGGTTTGGTGTTAACATGACAGAATTTTGTTGCGATCGGAGCAACTTTGTGGACTTATCATCCTATTGAAGAGGATTGATAAGTAGATTTTGTCAGAGGTGTGATGTTACCATGACAGGAATTTGTGGACTTATCGCTCTATTGAAGAGAGTCGATAAGTTGATGTTTTCAGAGGTGTGATGTTAACTTGATGGGAATTTGTTGCGATCGGAGCAACTTTGTGGACTTATCATCCTATTGAAGATGATTGATAAGTAGATTTTGTCAGAGGTGTGATGTTAACATGACAGGAATTTGTGGACCTGTGAGTTGCACAAGATTTTAGGAATTAGCGTCTCGCTGGGGAGAATTGCTAAGTGAGTTTATCACCAGAAGCGATGAATTTTGATGCTTGCGATTTGAATAAGATTTTGAAGACTTTGTGTCTTACTGGGGAAGATTACGATTTGAGCAATTTTGGGACCTATCATCCTATTATCAAGGATTGATAAGTTGATTGTTGTCAGAGATGTATTGTTAACGTGACAAATTGGGAGTGATGCAAGCTGCATTCATACTCTGTGGTGGTGATGATTGTCAGAAGTGTAATGTTAACTCGACAATGTGAAAGATTCGTTACTCTTATTCCAGTGAATTCTAAGTAACCAACCCCCAGTCTTGATTAAGACTTAGCAGGGAAATAAAAAGAGGTAGACAAGGCACATCGCCTAGTGAGGCACTATCCATGAAGTCGGAATAGAAGCACATCACCTGGTAGGCCATTATCTGATGAGTTTGACTATCAGAGGTAACTGTTAACGTGATAGTTTTGGTGGACCTGCCATCCTATTGAAGAAGATTGACAAGTTGATTGACTATCATAGGTAACTGTTAACGTGATAGTTTTGGTGGACATGTCATCCTGCTTAAAGAGGATTAGCGGGGGAATTTAAGGAAAATGGATTATCAGATGTGTATTGTTAACTTGATAGTTTTGACGAATTTCATGGTTGACAGGGGTATTTTATTGAACGTGATAACTCAAAAAATTTATTATTCATAATCCAATAAACTACAAATAAACCAACCCCCAGTCTTGAATAAGTACAGGGGGAAAAGGATTAGACATGGCACATCGCCTAGTAGGCCACTTTCTAACGAGTTTGACTATCAGAGATAACTGTTAACGTGATAGTTGTTAGACCGGCCATCCTACTGGAAAGGATTGGCTTCAGCGGCCTAGTATCTTCCGGTTCTGACGGGGAAGAGCGAGCTTGGTCCGATTGCTCAGGAGAAGATTGGGCTTGGTACGATCGCTCAGGTTGATCCTGCCTACTTTGTTCTTCAGCTTTGATCCTGGCAATAATCTTTTGAGCATGTTCGCCTTAAGAGATTAGTTGACTCTAGGAACGACATTCTGCAACCCTCATTTGTGCTAGAAGGTCGGTTTACAAGTTGTGTCGACAGGTCTCTACCAGTGTAGACTGTATCATTCCTGACGACCATCGTAGATCCATGTTTTGAAACCTTTTGACGAAGACTTTGACGGACTCCCTCTTCTTCTGCTTAGTGGTGAGAAGAGTATGGATGGAGACTGCTGTATCGTCTTCAAAGAATCTTGATAGGAAGATTCTCTCTAAATCTTCCCACTTTTGGATACATCCGGCAGACAGTTTTCTGAACCATTCAAAGGTAACTCCCTTGAGGGTGCCAATGAACAATCGGGCCAGTATGGCATCGTTTGATATCATATTCCCAGTCTGTGACTTGAAATGATAGATATGTTGGTTCGGTGATCCCGTGCTGTCAAAAGTTTGTAGCATCGGGACCTCAAATTTTGGAGGATAAGGGGCTGCATCCCATTCGGCAGGATAAGGCCTGGTAACTCCCTCGTCTTGGAGCTCGCTTCTATTAGCAATGGTATTGGGGCAGGCTTCCAATTCTTCCATTTTAGCTAATTGAGGATTCTGCTCATTCCCGGCTTCTCTTCCTTCATCAGAGGAAGATTCCAGGTTGTGGGCTTCTTTGTCAGAAGTCGTATCATCAACCACTTTTCTCTTCCCTTTGCTTGTGTGAGGTTGGGATGAAGATGTTTTTCCTTTCCAGGAAGATTCTTGCCTAGGTGGCGAATCTGTCTTATGAGATTTGGCCTTGTCTGCGAAGATTTGAGTCAACAGGGCCATGAGTTCATTGATGGCCTCCTGCTGAGATTTGAGCTTGGCCTCCTGCTCGTCAAGTCTCTTCATGAGATCTTCATGGTTTCCCATCATATAAGCGGAGCTCTCATGTTCAACAAAAGAGCTTGATGATTGGGACTTTGCAATGGCTGAGTGTTCATCATCGGAATTGGTTCCTCTGGCTAACCTCCGATAGTTAACAGAGGGAATGGCTCATGTTCGCGTCCGAGTGCGTTGGTAGACTCCTTCAAACTAGTTAGAAATTTCTCTGACGGTCGGTGAACGACTTGTCTCAGAGTCATTGGAACTAGGACCTGAGGCTTTTCATCTGCCGATCACATTGATAGTGACCCCAGGATATTTGGTCTCTGGAGACTTCTTCCTGTGAGAACGTCTTTGTTGGTTGGGCAAAACAACGTTCGTAAATTGGTCGAACATTAACAGTTTGGCCGCATATGAGTAACATTGACATCCCGAGAGGACTGTAGGAATCAGTCGTTCACATTGGAATGAACGAATGACTTGTTGCATCAGTCTTTCTCTTGAAAGTAACTCCCTTAAGTTAGATACGTGGGGAGATTTTCTCACAGAATGTGAGGTTAGAGATGGAACCCCCTGCCTCTCAGTAGGCGGGACTGATTCTCGTTTAACATGGATCTTGAATCCACGTTGATCTTTTTGAACACGACGAATCGCATCGTATTCTGAAGAAGGAACACGAGGGTCGTATTCTATTTTACCAACGCTAGACCGAAGTCTGCGTTTTGTTGATGAAACGCATCTTTGCCGGTTGCATTTTTGTCGGTTAACACGGTTCGTAAGTCTGTGTTTTGGATCTTGAACGCACTCCTGAGAGTTGCGTTTTGGTTCTGAAATGCACTCCTGAGAGTTCCGTTCAGTTTGTGGAACACGGCCCTGAAGGTTGCATTTTGATTCTGGGACGCACTCTTGAGAGTTGCGTTCTGCTAGATCAACGCAGTTTTGAGGTCTGCATTTTGATGTTGAAACGCACCTCTGAAGGCTGCATTTTGATTGCATAACACGCCGCTGAGGGGTGCGTTTGGCATAAACTGAGCCCACTCCTTCGGACGAGGGGTTGCTCAAGCAATCTCGGCTAAAGGACAGGGCTTCCTTTGGCATAGGAGCAACAATTGGAGCTTTAGTCTTCTTAGAGACTATGTAGATCTTGTGCATATCCTTGGGGCTAAGGGATCCGGAGGAGTTGGACTCCTCAAACTTGGCTTGATCAAACTGTACCACGAGAATTTCGACGGTTGTTCCAGTGAGATGAACATCGGATTACGCCACCACTTCTTCGTCAGAGAAGCTGGTCCCCAGCGGAGTCGCCATCTTTTGTTTGTGGGAAAATTTGCAGTAAAAAGAAAATGAAGGAAAATTTATTTGTATTCCTTTAATCTCAGTTACAATTGGATTTCCTGATTACAAAAGAGAAGAGAATGATCTGGATTCTCCCCTTTGTTTAATTCTGGGTTCTTCACGGTGGCGATGGAGTGCCTCCCTCGAATGCTCGCGTCGAGTTTTCTCTCTGTTGACGATCCGAATGTCTTGATTCACTAGAACGATACATTCTCCTCACGATTTGACGTTGCGGAGAACTTGCGTGGAAAGTTTGAAACTCTGACCGAGTTTTGAAGAACTTGCAGAGCAAGTTGGAAACTCCGGACGAGTTGATAACTCAGATCGAGTTTAACTCTAAACGAGTTTGAACTGTTAAAAAAGAGTTGATTTGAACCGAAAGTTTGGTCAATAAGCCAAGGGATGCTCCAAGGACTTTGTTGCTGCAGAAAGCTCTAAGATGCCCGATCAAAGATCCCTAAAAAGTCAGCCAAAAAGAGGATCTGAACTCATTTGAGTTTCCCACTATTTATGGGGGATTTAGGAGGGTAATCGCCCCTTAAATCTCTCCTTAATGAGGGTTTAATGAGGTGTAACTGCCCCCCATAAATCTCTCCATGATAGGGTAGTGATCCCCATAAATCTTGGGGAAAAAACGGTTCTGGAACCGTTCAAATCGTGCTTGAACGAGTCAAATGCTGAAAATAGCGTTCTGGGCCCGAACTGTGCGTTTCTGGACATGAAACATAGAGTTGGGCCTGTTTTAGGCTGAAAACGCATAGGTTGCGCTGCGCAGAGATGAACTATGCGTTTTGGGCTGAAAGCCCGTTTTAGGCTGAAAACGCACAAGTCGCGCTGCGCAGAGATGAACTTTGCGTTTTGGGCTGAAAACGCACAGTTAGACCTGTTTTAGGCTGAAAACACACAGGTCATGCTACGTAGAGATGAACTCTACGTTTTGGGCTGAAAACGCACAATTGGGCTTGTTTTAGGCTGAAAACGCACAGGTCGCGCTGCGCAGAGATGAACTCTGCGTTTTGGGCTGAAAACGCACAGTTGGGCCTGTTTTAGGCAGAAAACGCACAGGTCGTGCTGCGCGGAGATGAACTATGTGTTTTGTGCTGAAAACGTACAGTTAGGCCGCGTAGAGATGAACTCTGTGTTTTGGACCTGGGGTGCAGAGTTGATTTCTGCATGAACTCTGCGTTTTGATGTTATATCACAAGGATAACCTCTGCGTTTTGATGTTACAACGCAGGTCCAACCCGTGCGTTTTGATGTTACAACGCAGGTCCGACCCGTGCGTTTTGATGTTACAACGCTGGTTCGACCGTGCGTTTTGATGTTATAACGCTGGTTCGACCCGTGCGTTTTAATGTTGCAACGCAGGTTCGGCCCGTGCGTTTTGAGGTTATAATGCTGGTTCGACCCGTGCGTTTTAATGTTACAACGCTGGTTCGACCCGTGCGTGTTGACTCCATAATGCAGAGGCGGACCTTAGGCAGGCTTGGCGAGCTTCAGGCTAAGTCCAATGTTCTGACGAAGTCCAGTCTTACAGACGGACTTCAGAACATAACTTGATGCGAAGAACATGTCATAACTTTCAAACCGTAAGTCGAAATTGGACGAATTATATATAAAAATGGGCTATCTCGACGAGACGGAGCTGACCAAACCAACCCTATAGGGTTTGGTTTGCTCCGTCAATTTTGCCAAATTCCTTACGGTTTGAGAGATATCTGCATTTTAATATGAAGAGACCGTCAATTTATAATCTCTTTTGCTAGAGATTTGCACAGATCGTCATCTTGTAATCTTCGTCTTGGCTCCTTGAAAATATAAGAGTCGTCAGATTGTAACTCCCGATGTTGATTGTGAAGGCTGTTGAATTAGGACTTTCATTAGTTGTTGTGAAGGTCGTCAGATTGTAACCTTCTACGTAAAAGTCCTCAAATTGTAGCCTTCTGGAAGTCGTCAGATTGTAACTTCCATCATCGGTGTTTAATGGGGGATCAACTATCTATTGTGATTTTTAGACAACCTACATCTATTTAGTGTTTTGTCGAATAGATGAATTTCTTCCGGCGCTGCGTTTATCGTCTGATCGTTGTCGAAATCTTGAATTAAAGTGGGTGTGTAAGTTTTTAAACTTAGCTCGTGTCATTGAGTTGATTTTGAACTGATCATCTTCGTCAGAAATTCATATCTGAATGTGATTGAACACCTTGAAATCATCTTTTGCCTTATTTTGGCAAAATTACTAATGCGTTGACAGGCGCTGACCTTTACTATAACACGTCGTCCGGCATTGACTTTTGTTGTAACGCGTTGACCGGCGTTAACATAGTTTATACTCATACGTTTGCTGGAGTCTGCCCAAATTTTGAGCTGCAGGACCAACTATTAAAGCTATTTCATCTGCAGAGACCAACTAATAAAGTTGATACGTCAATGACTCGTATTTATAGAATTTTTGGCAAATTCTCCGCCATCAACGGGTTTGATTAGCCTTTACCGACTATCGTTTGAGTCGGGCTAGCATGCAGATTGTTTAAATCCATTATGCACATAACGTTGTGCTAAAAGAGTTAACTCTTTTAGTGCTACGATATTGAATACGTAGTCTTCATCTTTCTCCTGTGAAAAGACTAAACAGTAACGTGTATCAGACGTAGGCTTAGGATTTTTAGCAAATCCTCAGCCTTCAACGGATTTGACATGCCTTTATCGATTATCGTTTGAATCGGACTTGCATGCGGATTATTTAAGTCTATTCCGCATGTGACGTTCTACTAAGAGAGTTAACTCTCTTAGTGCTACGATATTGAATACGTAGACTTCGTCTTTCTTACGAGAATAGACTACTCGGTAACGTGGGTTGGGCATTAACTTATCCCTGTTTAGGATTCGAGATAAAATTTTCCATGTATAAAAGGCATGGATTTTTGTTGCTACGATACTGAATACGTAGACTCGGTCGTTTTTACGAGAACGAACCACCCAGCAATGCGGGTTAAGCGCTGATTCATCCCTACTTAGGCTTCGGGATAAAATTCCTCATGCATAAAAGGCATAGATTTTGGTTGCTATGATACTGAATATGTAGACTCGATCGTTTTTACGGGAACGAACCACCCAGCAACACGGGTTAAACGCTGACTCATCCCTATTTAGTCTTCGAGATAAAATTCCCCAGATTTAGACTCTAGTGTCTTCTTCAATCGGTGAAAGACTATACCGGCAACGTGTGTTAGGCGTTGATTTATCCCTTCTTAGGATTCGGGATAAAATTCCTCGTACGTGTGAAGCACAGATTTTGATGTTATGAATAACAACCTGCCATAAAGTCGAATATGTGAGATTTTGTCTTTTTTTTACGGTCAATACTAACCGGCAACGCGTGCTAGGCGCTGGCTTATCCCTACTTAGGCTTCGGGATAAAATTCCCAGACTGAAATTCTGGTATCTTTTTTAATCGGTGAAAGACTAAACCGGTAACACGTGTTAGGCGTTGACTTATCCCTACTTAGGATTCAGGATAAAATTCCCCGTACGTGTAAGACACGGATTATGGAGTTGAAGGATGGTGTCTTCTCTTGGGGTAAAGACGAACCCAAAATGGGAGAGGAAGAATTTTATATTCTATCTCTCAAAACTGAAGAGGAAAAATTTTATATTCTATCTTCAGTTGCCAAGGAAACTCGAAGTGGGATTTTCACCCTAAGAATCCGGAAAGGTAAAACAAGGAGTGAGATCTCCACTCCGAGAATCGAAAGATTCGGATAATCCTAACTGTCGGAAGGTTTGATTACCAAACTAAAGGTGAATTTCTCGTTTATCGAGAGTGAATTGTGATTTTGGCCCTAACTGTAGGAATGTTTGACCAAGTGAAAGTAGGAGTGCGAGATGACCCTAACTTTTATAGGTTTGATCACTCGATTTGTGAACCTCTCGTTCATTGGAGGAATCGAGAGGGCATTTTGGTTTTGGTCCTAACTGTAGGAAGGTTTGACCGAGTGAAAGTGGGAGTGTGAGATGACCTTAACTTTTATAGGTTTGATCACTCGATTTGTGGACCTCTCGTTCATTGAAGGAATCAAGAGGGGATTTTGACTGTGGTCCTAACTGTAGGAAGGTTTTACCAAGTGAACAGTGAGAGTGTGAGTACAAATTACAGCGGGAGTGTTGATTCGTACAAATCACTCAAAGCGGATTCCTAGTGTTAAGTGACAAGTACTTAACACGGATGGGTTTGACAGTCGTCAATGATCAATTGTTGAAATTCCAAGTACTATGTCCGAAGTTTAATAATGGGAATGTTGAGTGCACAAACGCATAGAAGTTTGAGTGGATTCAACCGAAAAGAATTTTGATGGTCCCACCGTCAATTAGTCTGATCGGTGGGGATTTTATGGTGGAAGACTGTGAGTCGTCAAACACTAATGAGAATTTTGTGAGGAAAAATTGATCCAACGAATTGATCGAATCTCATCTCAGCAAAAGAGTGTTCGAAAATCACGGTGGGAGTTTAGTGTTTATCACTTTGTTCGTAATGATCGGGTTATCCCTAAGAAAATTACATGTATCATTCTTCCGAGAACTTTCCATTACATGAACCATCCACCCCCAACTTCCTTTACGAAATTAGGTCTGACATTGTACTCGGTTACATGACCGGGTTATCCTTAAGAATATTACGTATAAAAATTCTCCAGGAACTTCCCGTCAAAGGTAGGAAACAGTTTAGACTCATATACCTATTGGAGTATTGAGAAACAGTTTATACTCGTATATTCTTCGGAGTGTAGGAAGGAGTAGTTTATACTCTTATACTTGTCGGAGTATTCATTCGACTTAATTGAGCATTATGACGCCGGCTTCAACCAAGGTTTGGATGTTATTCTTAAGAGCGAAGTAAGCCTTGGTAGGATGAAGGATCCTCCTGTGGTACGCACAGTACTTCGGATCTGTAGTATTATCAGCTTCCTCCTGATCTGCGATAGGTGGTAGCTTGATCTTGTTATTTTCAAGGAGATATTCAAAAATGGTTGGAACATCTTCGTTCTTGAAAGAGTACCCTTTTTGGAGTTTCGGATCCGAAGTCTTTTGTTGTCTTCGGAGTTGTTGTTGCGACGTCTGATTAGCATCGACAACAGTTACAAGAGCTTTCCCTTTACCAAGAGAGATGAAGCTTGAATTTGGAGGGTTAGTCATCGGTTGTCTTCTCTCGGCTTCCTTCCTTCTAAGGAAGCGTTCGGCTCGTTATCCGCGCACCTTCAACTCTTTCCAAGTGTTGGACGGTGCTACTCCTATGACTTCCAACACGTCCAAAGAGAGGTCGTTATGACAGGTTTGGAGGATGAAGTCCTCTGTGATCGGATCTCGGCAGTTCATCGCCTTGTTCCGGAAGCACTTGACGAATTCGTCGACCGTCTCGTCATCTTTTTGCTTCTCATCGAAGAGTGTCCTGATTGACACCTCGACGTTATCATCAAAGAAGTGAGTGAGGAACAGGTTCTCCAGGTCGTCCCAGCTATTGATGCTTTCCGATTTGAGACGGCGGCACCAATCGAAGGCGGTCCCATGAAGGGTGCTAACGAATGACCGAACCATCAAGGCTTCATTGCTAGAGATCATACACAAGTGGGACTTAAAGTAGATCATATGTTGAGTGGGCGAACCCTTCCCATCAAACGGTGTGAAGTTAATCAGGTTGAACTTCGCCGGGTATGCTATTGAATCCCACTCTCTTGGATAAGGACATGGAATGCCGATCCTTTTTACCTTTCGAGCAGACATCAGAGCGTTGATTTTGCTCTCGAGATCTTTTATTTTCTCATCCTCGCTCGTATCGGGCCTTGGACGATTCTTAAGAGGAATAACGGGGCCACCCCCAGTGTTGTCGTTTTCAGTGACACCACCCCCATCATCGTCGTTTTTAGTGTGGTCACCCCTAACATTGTTGTTTTTAGTAGGGCTACCCTCGGTGTTTTGGTCAACAGAGGGTTATCAGCATTAAGGTGTTTATCCTCATCTGAATCGCTAGCTGTCTGGCTAACATTATTGTGATGATTGGATTCACCTGTCTGATTCGACAAGGCTCGGATCTGTTGGTCATGCATCTGTTTCATCTCCTGCATAGTCATTTCCATTTTGATTTTGAATGCTTGTTTCTGCTTGGCTAGAGCCTCCTCAACCATTTTGGCTACTTCCTTGGTGTTAATCATAAACACTTCGTGGGATTGTCCCGGACTGGATACCGTATTATCAGAAGCGATTGCCGAGTTAACATCCGATGCTTCATCATCCGAGGATAACCCTCTCTGTATTCTCTGGTAGTCCCTGTGTCTAGTGGTCCTTGCGCGTAGCCGAGTCAGACGATGCGATACGATGTGGTCAGAACTAGAAAGTCAAATCAACTTTCCCTTATCAACCGTGTTAATTGTAACTTCTGGAAGTTCGTCACCATGAACAGCCGATCGCTTCTTACGGAGACGCTTTGGTTTAGACTTAGCCATTCTGTTGGAGATCCTCTCGAATACCGAGACCCTCTGTGGAGCGGTCTTGCGGCAGCTACACGCTGATAAGACTGCCCTGATTAGTTTACCACGCGGATAGTGACAATCCATCTCCCGGGTACTTCTTTTTCGAGACTTGTTCGTACCCCCAACCCGATAGTACAACTCGTCGGTCTGATGATCGGAGCAACACATCGTGTGTTGGCGCGAATCCTTAGGTGTAACGTTGTCATCATACGAATATGTTTTCTTCTAGGAACTCAACGCTTTATTGGCGTCTTCAGGAGTCGCATGTCTAAGGCTACATTTTCACAAACGTCAGCCTTCAACAGGCTCTTGGACTTCGACACGCAATCCAATACGGTCAGTTACAGGAATTTTCCTATCATGCGTTCTCCTCCACTGCTTAGGAGGACGATTATAATCCCCAGCCTGATAAACTGCTTGGGATTCATTCAATAGGCCTAAGCGTTCTTTAACCGGGGCTTTGTCTCGACCCGCGTGCGGAACTCAAAGGGATCGACGAAATAGGTGTAGAACGTCTTTGTTTTAACCCTGGCGCTGTTTGCGTTAGGAACAAGTTTTGTCTTAGAATCCATTATAACTGTTTATCGATTACAATGAATACAAAAGAGTGAGTTTCGTACTTTGTAAAACTACTCTTTACAACAAAAATCAAATTACAAGTTCCTTAGAAACAAACGCAGGATCGTTGTTCGTGTTAGACCCTAGAGGGGGGGTGATTAGGGTCTTATGCTAATCTAATCCGATTTAAATACCAATTAAAACTAATTAACAAGTTATCCTAGCAAGTATGAAATTCAACAAGATATGTAAGCTAGGATAAGCAATATGAACAAATGAATATATCCTAGCAATGAGATATTACAAATATATAAGCAAGGATATATAAACTAACACAAGGGTAAAATAAACAATCTACACAAGTGATAGGGCAATATGATGAGTAATACACAAAGGCGATATAAGATATGAAAACAAGAATAAGAACGCCA
>BQKN01050222.1:0-12167 GCA_022839385.1 Asparagus kiusianus | reverse complement strand
ATTTTGAGATATGGTTTTGGCCAAGCAAAACATATCTTTGAAGCGTCGATCCTCACCAAGGAGAATCAAGGCTCTTCCCGATTGCCTCGCCAAGGAGAACAACGTGGGGTAAACAGGGACCAATTCGCAAATTCTCAGAAAAATGGATTAATCTGCAAAATTCCCAAAAATGCCAAAGCGTCGATCCTCACCAAGGAGAATCAAGGCTCTTCCCGATTGCCTCACCAAGGAGAACAACGTGGGGTAAAAAGGACCAATTTACAAAGTTTTAAGAAAAGAAGGACTAATTTGTAAATTTCCAAATATTGTCAAAAATGGCTCACCGGCGTAGGAAGGCAGCGCACCATCAGCTGACATGGCAGGGGAACGACCTCTCGAAGAACGCGGCATGACGAGCTGCAAAATAAATTAAAAGAGGTCAGATCTAGAAAAAGAGCACTTTTTTATCAGATCTACACCCCTAAAAGATTAAATCGAGGCGTCAAATCACACCCTCGACCCTCACATATGATCCTACAAATGCATAAATTAAGTTGAGCATGAAAAAGATCAAATTTGTGGAGGATTTACCTGAAGAAAGGCTAGAGATCCAACAAAAGTGAAGCCTTTTTGGAAACTCTCAGCACGCGCTCGAGGGGCCTGAAAGAAATTCTAAAAAATGGGATTTTTGAGGGGTTTTTCAGTCAAAGATCCAAAGGAAGCCTAGATCCAGGATAAATATCAAAGTTTCGAGGAGAAAAGATGCTCGAGGGAAGAGAAAGATCAAAAAGAGGGAGAAAGGGGGGCCGGCCCTAGAAGAGAGGAAGAAAAGAGAAGAAAAAAGGGAAAATTCCCTCTTTTATAGCCTTGAACCAGATCTGGTTGAACCAGACCAGACCAGGCTGGACCAGACCAAGCCCAAATTGGACCAGACTGAGTCAGAATGAGCCCGAATTGAGCCAGATTGAACCTGGCTGGACCTGACCAAGCCAGAGTGGACCAGAATGGACCAGAATGGACCAGAATGGACCAGATTAAGCCAGAATGAGTCAAATTGAACCAGTTTGGACCAATTTCGAACCCGTTTGAGCCAAATTCGAACCAGAACTCAAATTAGAGTTAAATTAAGCATCGAATTGATTTCAGATCAACCTATGGTTCAGTTCCTCACCTATTTAATCCCTCTCTCACATATTTGGAAGGTTTGAAAAGATTTGGAGCCCAATTACTGCCTTTTTGGCTCATTTTCAAGCCGGTTCAGCTCATTTTGAATACGGAAATACTCCAAAAAGTATACGAGTATAAACTGTTTCTTAATACTCCAATAAGGTATACGAGTATAAACTATTCCCTATTTTTATTGAGAAGTTCCTGGAGAATATTCTTCTAAAAATATTCTTAAGGATAACTCAATAACACGACGCCGGACAACGCGTCTCAAAAGAAGACTCGACGCCGACAATCGAACGAAGGTTGCACGTTGAACCAACCAACAAAAGCTAATGATCGGAAAACTAAGAATCGACTTCAAGTTCAAATTCCAACGACGGTCAGACAATAAATGCAGCACCGGAATCCTCACAGGCGTTCTACAAAGCACTGAATGACCTGGTGGAATTGAAGGAAGCCAGAACAGAAGCCATTCCGAGGTCCCGTTATACCGACTCAAGGTTGGGACGATCACATCCAAAGTATTTCAGGCTCTTCTATAAAAGAACGAGACTGAAACACTTTGGAGGGGGTATCTGTAGGCGTATAAAATTGCCTATAGGTCCCTTAGCTTAGCTCAGCACGATGATTCGACAAAACAACGGACATTCGAGCGACAAGGCGATGAGGCACGCAAGCAACGGAATACGTTCGCGTGCGGGACCAAACCAACGGTTCGGAAAGTTAACGAGTCATCCAACAACAAAACGGACTTGAACTCAAACACCGAAGCGGAGCTACTGCCACATGAAGATTCGGGGAATCGAATCAAGACCTGAACGAATCAACGAAGGGTCGAGGCGACAAGGCACACGAACAATGGAACACGTACGCACGTAGAATCGAACCAACGTTTCGGGGAATCACCGAGTCATCTAAACAAGAACGAACTCGGTGATATAACGATCGAATCAAGACCAATCCTGGACTCGGACTCAGAAGCGGATTAACTGCCATATTTGGAATCAAGTCAATGAGCCGATTCCAGAAACCGAATCAAATCCGAACGACGGGGAACCGGAAACACCGGAAAACGACGAAACCAGCGCACCTGGGGGAACTCGGCCCGAACCGAACCACCCTAAGGTGGCTCGGCGATGGCCGAGCCACCCAGAGGTGGCTAGGCACAGTTCTGTGCCAAAGGCACAGTTTTGAGTGCCTATAAATAGGCCTGGCACTCGTTCATTTGAGAGGACTTTTTTCTGAAACTTCTGAAGAGCCGAAACTCTGCCGGATTGCGACCTCAACTCGGATTGCGAAGGCTTGAAGACTTGGACGACCAGATCTACGTGACACTACTCCGGATCTAAGCTTGGCTCTTAGATCCCGAGATTAGAGCGAGCGTTTCCTTGGTGAAACGATCCCTCTCGGCTACTATCTCCTTGGTGGGATAGTACCCGTTATACCACGTGGATCTGTTCAGATCGAGATTGCGCGGTGGTCCACGGTACTCAACCCCGGCACAGGCGAAGAACCCCACAAAGCGAGGGACCGTAAAACAGGAAACTCGTGATCTGTTCAAGGAAAGTTGTAATTTTTATTTCTTTATTTTGATTTTGTTGTAAGCCGGATCTTATAAAAAGACCGGATCTCTTTGTAAACGCATAAAGTTGTTGTCAAAGTTGTAACAGAATCATCAATGAAGAATAATACAATTTCCCGCGCGAACACTGATGTATGGAATTTTTTTGAGAAGATAGACGTCACCAAGGATGAACACGGTAGGATCATCTCTCAGAATGCGAAATGTGCGTTGTGCGGCCAGATATTCAAAGCTCATCATAAGAGCGGCACCAACCATCTCAAACGGCATATTGAAAAACACAACAAAGGCCAAAATCTACAAGGTGATATCCGGCAGTCTATGCTTTCCCAATCATCCTCTTCAGGTACCCTCGGCAGTTGGAATTATGACGCTGCCCGAGCCCGGAAATGCGTAATCAGGTTTATTGTTCTTAAAAACCTTCCTTTTAAATTAGTAGAAGATGATGAATTTGAAGATTTGTTTAGAGATGGTTTTTATCCTGCATTTACAAAATTTTCTCGTCAAACCTGTCAACGTGATATTTTAAAATATTATGTTGAGGAACAGGGAAAAATAATTTCTTATTTTAAAAATTTAAACTGCAAATTTTCTTTAACTTCTGATATTTGGTCATCTAGAGTGCAAACTGGTTATTTATGTATAACAGCACACTGGATTGATGAAAGTTGGAAAATGTTTAAAAGAGTTGTTTCTTTTATTGCAATTGAAGAGTCACACACTGGTATTAATGTTTCAAATTTAATTGTTGAAGAACTTATGAAACTAGAAATTGATCAAAGAATATTTACTCTTTCACTAGATAATGCAAGTAATAATAATGTAGCTGTTGATTTTCTGAAAATAACTTTGTCATTGCCATGTCATGGTGAGCTTTTTCATGTTAGATGTATCTGTCATATTTTAAATTTAATTGTTCAAAGTGCATTTTCTGAAATTAAACCCATGATAGAAAAAGTTAGAGCAGTTGCTAATATGCATAATGCTTCTGAAATGAGAATTAAAAGATGGAAACAATGTTGTAAAAGAAAAAATTATAAGCCTAGACTAATTCCAAAAGATGTTGACCATAGGTGGAATTCCACCTATGCAATGTTATCTGTAGCAATAGAATATAAAGAAATTATAAATGATTTTATAAATTTTTATGCTTCTAGTTCTAGCTCTGGTAGTGCTTATGGAATAACTGAAGATGAATGGACAGTTATATGTAAATTAAATGAGATGTTACAAGTTTTTTATGATGCTACTATGTTATTATCTGGTTGTTATTATCCAACTATTACTTTAGCTGCTTTACAAATTTTAAATATTCAAAAATTTTTTACAAAATATCGTATGGATGATATTTTTGGAAATATAATTTTTCAAATGGAGAGTAAATTTAATAAGTATTTTAGGCCTATTCCACATATTTTTGGTATTGGTGTTCTTATTGATCCATGCTTGAAGGATATTGGCCTTCGAAGTTTGTTACAATCATTGTATGGTGGACAGATTATAGACTTAGATGATGGATCCACTCTTACTGCTACTACTCATCATTTAGCTATTAGAAATTATTTTCAAACCTTATACGATGAGTATGCAGCTAGATATGGTGTAGCTACACAACAGTCTATAGCTTCGACACCTTCAGCTTCGAGCACAGGTCGAGGTAAAAGTGTAAGTTTTGATAGGTATGCAATGGTAGCTGAACTAACTGGTGGATCTGGAACTTCATCAGGATTAGAGGTTTCTGAAATAGATGAATATTTATCTGCTTCCTTAGTTAAATGTCAAGGAAATGCTTTAGATATTTTGCAATGGTGGAAAGTATATGGATCAGTTTCATATCCTATACTTTCCACCATGGTTCGTGACTTACTATCAGTGCAGGTTTCGACTGTAGCCTCGGAATCCGCTTTCAGCACAGCAGGACGTTTGATCAACGACCACAGGACATGCTTAGATCCGTATACTGTACAAGCGGTGATGTGCTTACAGGATTGGTGGAGATACGAGAAGCGAACACAAGGCATCGAACGGATTGCTATGATTGAAGATAAATTTGAAGAGTTGGGACTAGCAGATAGATATAATGATTAGATAATATTCATAAAATTGTAATTTTTATTTCTTAGCTTTAAATTTGAATTAAATTATTTCGAAAAAAAGTTGCAAATGATAGTGATATGGGTGAGTAGGTGCCAACCTAGTTGGGATGTACTCATCTATTGTGATGCGACGAATTTCGAAATAAATTTATACTTGTAAAGGATTTACCGATTATTAATAAAGAAGTTATTTTTATCATTTTTTGTACTTGTAATTTATGTCATTTTATTTCAAGTTATTAATTAAATTTATGATATTTTTTATAATAAATTAAGATTTATGATTTTGTTAAAATTTTAAAAAAAAATTAAAAAAATTCAAACCGGGCCGGCCCGGTGTCCGGCCCGCTCAGGCCCGGACCCGGGCCCGGGCCCGGCCCGGACCTCCCGGGCCCGGGTCCGGGCTGGGGTTTTGCCCGGCCCGGGCCCGGTTTCCCGGGCCGGGCCGGGCCGGGCCGGCCCGGATGGACAGCCCTAAGGGGAAGGGACTGGTTGGAGGGGAAGGGACGAGATATGTATGTTTTTATAATTTATTTTCTCTCTCTTTATGAATCATCCCGATTAGGATAGATTCTGTTCTTTCGAACTTGTTAGTTCATTTTGTGATGCCCCCCCCCCCCCCCCCCCACCCCCCCCAAAAAAAAAAACCCTACCAAAGGCAGTCTAATTTGTGTCCCTCCCCTACCTTCACCTTCCCTTCTACCAAAATAAGCCTGAGGGAGACAATAAAAATAAAGAAGATATGTAAGTTAATTACCAATGATTATATGTTGCATCACCGACTAACTACTCAATAAACCATGAAACAACTTTAGAGCATTAACTTATAAAATATCTCATGGTTTTTGTAGTTAGCTGACATGATAGACTTGGACCAATAGCTTTTTATACGTTAGTAACGTTACGTTATAAGTATCTCAAAAATAAACCTTTATTTTAAGGATTTAATTGCGAACGGTGAGACACCAAGTGTTTAGCTTCACATAGGCAAAAGTGTGAAATGCTCTGGTGGTTTAAACAGATATGCACCAGGCTCTAAGTGTCACAAGTACTAGTACATTTTGGTAATGAATTTAGCCAAACAACTCGTTACACTCAGTGGATATATCCTACAAATTATATCGTGCTAATGGGCTCGCAGGCCCAAGACGTGACAAATAATATCAGAGCACTTGCTAGCTAGAAGTGTGAAGCTAAATGCTACTCCGTAACCAGGGTGGGAACCACGTCTAGAGCTCCTAGGAGCGACCTCTAGAGTCCACATCATATGACAATACTAGAACATGTCAATTGTCATGTCATGGTGAGGACATCACATATGTGAGGTGGGGTGATTGTGAGACCCCAAGTGTTTAGTATCACGTAGAAAAAATGTAAAATATTTGAGTGGCTTAAATAGATATGCCCAATGCTCAAGTGTAACAAGTGCTAGCATTTTTTGACAATGTATTTAGCCAAATAATGTGTTACACTCTGCGGATCCCACAACTTATATCGTGCCAACGGGCTCGCGGGCCTGGGGTGAGACAAACAAACACACATTTATCACAGATCTTATAACCAAAGAAAATGAAATATCTATCAGTGTTGTACTTTCTTTTTCTCTGATAACCGAGCCCGGAATAGAATCTATAACCACGAAAGCCATCATATTAGAACCTACCAGCCATCCGGGTCACCCGCAATGAGCCCTATGAGACCTATTGCTGTCATACTTTTATTGCCAACAAACTCACATGCATTCTAAATCATGCATTTATAGATCCTAAACTTATCAAAGTAAACAAAAAGCCCAAATAGAGTGCATTGGCGCCATTAATGTAACTTTCATGCCTTAGCCCAATGGGCTTAAGTTCTGCCCTACAAGTATTAGTATCTATAAGTGTGAACATTGTAACGCTAAAATATCTTGCATACAGGTCACACTTGAATCAAATTTCCCCAGAACCAATCATATACTTCAAATATGCTACAGTACCTACCAATTATAGTTTCACACTTGTCGTCACCCGTGCGATGCATGGAACTTAAATTAATATTTTTGTGTATATATTATATATTAGAATTTTTGGGGGAAAGAAAGAAGGAAAAAATTAAGGCTTTTTGAAAAGAGAGAATAAAGCCAATGATATAAAACAAAGAATAAAGAATCTCAATATGCGGAGGAGAGTGAATTAAGATGAGATGATGAAAATAAAGATTATTAGTTATTAAATTTTAGAGCTTTTAGGAAATGTCAAGCGGTAAAAAGATGCAATCATATTTTTGTTGTATTAGGGGCTGTTTGGTTGCACACTTTTTAAGAAAACTTTTCTCAAAACATCTGACAATGGTAAATTTGTAATTAAAAGTTTTCCAGAGATTTCTGTAAATTGTGTTTGGTTCAACAAAAAATTTATAAAAATATTTTCTATAAAATATCAAAACCTACCAAATTTTACAAAAAGCAATTTCCTCTCAAAATGATAGGAAATCACCAGAAATCTGACACATACCATATTTAATTAAAAACCTATCAAATCTTGTTATTTTCTATAAAGTTATGAGCCATTTTCTTGTTTTGAACCAAACAAACAAAGTACAAAAAATAAGAAAATTGGTACTTTTTTATTTCTCAAAACTTTTCCTATAATTTTTTAATAAATACAAAGAAATCATATTTTAGGGGGGAAAACATTTCCTATAATTTCTAAAAATTGAACCAAACACCCCCTTAGTATCAGGACTGTCAAAAGGCCCCCTTGGCCCGGCTAGGCAAATCGGGACGGGCCTGGTCATTTCCTTTTTTATTTCAAGAGTAAATAACAATAAATTAAGCGAACTTTTGATAAAAAAATTAATCATATTATTAATTACTTATAATTATATAACTAATAATCAGTAAATCACTAATAATTATAAATTTATTTTAAAATTTGTCGCATCACAATAGATGAATACATCCCAACTAGCTTGGCACCTACTCATCTATATCACTATCATTTGTAACTCTTTCCAAAATAATTTATTACAAATTTTCAACTAAGAAATAAAAATTACAAACTAATGAATAATTTGTACTCTTTATCCCTATCTGTTATTCTCAACTCTTCAAGTTTATCTTCAACACTAACCATGATGGAAAGTATAGGATATGAAACGGTTCCATATACTCTCCGCTATTGTAAAATATCGAATTATTATTTTGACTTTTAACTAAAGATGCAGTTAAATATAAACTTCCATTAATAATCCAGATCTAGATCCACCAGCTAGCTAAGCTATCAATAATTCATTATCAAAACTCATATCTTTGCCCCGACTTGAACTCGTAGAAGCAGAAGCTGTAGACTTATGTGTACTTACATCATATCTAGCTGCATACTCATCATATAATCTTTGAAAATAAATTCTAATAGTATTATGATGAATAAGAGCAGTAATAGTTTGACCATCATCAGTGTCTATTATCATGGTACCATACAAAGAATTTAACAAACTTCGAAAACCAACATCCTTCAAACATGGATCAATAAGAACCCTCAAACCAAAATAATAGAAATAGACTTAAAATGCTTATTAAATTTACTTTCAACTTGAAAAATCATATTTCCAAAATAATTATCCATACGATAATTATTAAAAATTTTGAATATTTAAAACTTGTAAAACAGCTTGAATAATAGTCAGTTAATAACAACCAGATAATAACATAGTAGCATCATAAAAAACTTATAACATATCTTTTACATTATATATAACTGATCATTCATCCTTAGTTATTCCATACATATTACCACAGCTAGAACAAGAAGTATAGAAAGTAATAAAATTATTTATAATATTTTATACTCTATTGCTATATTTAACATTGCATAGGTAGAATCACTTATGGTCAACATCTTTTAGAATTAATCTGGGTCTAATTTTTTTTTCTTTTACACAATTGTTTTCATCTTTTAAGTCTCTGTTTAGAAACATTATGAGCATAAGCTACTATCCTAACCTTTTATATCGTGGATTTAATTTTACAAAATGCACTTTGAATAATTAAATTTAAACTATGATAAATAATCTAATATAAGAAATATCATCATAACATGGCAATAGCAAAGATAATTTGATATGATCAGCAACTACATTACTATTACTTGCATTATCTAGTAAAAGGAAAAATAATTTTTTTTTAATTTCTAAATTTATAAGTTCTTTAATTATTAAATTTGTAATATTAATACCACTATGTGAATCTTCAAATGTAATACAAGAAATAACTCATTTAAACATTTGCCAATTATCATCAATCCAGTGTGTTGTGATACATAAATAACCAGTTTATACTCTAGATATCCAAATATCAGAAGTTAAAGGAAATTTATAGTTTAAACTTTAAAAATAAGAAATTATTTTTTCTTGTTCCTCATGATATTATTTCATAATATCACGTTGACAAGTTTGATGAGAAATTTTTTTAAATGCGAGATAAAAACCATCTGTAAACATATTTTCAAATTCACCATCTCCTACTAATTTAAAAAAAAGGTTTTTAAGAATAATAAACCTGATGACGTATTTCCTAGCTCGGATTGTGTCATAGTTCCCACTACCAAGACTATCAGAAGATGAGGATTGGGAGAGTAAAGATTGTCGGATATCACATTGAGGTGTTGCCTAACATTTTTGTGCTATTCTAAATGGCGTTTGAGCTAGTTGGTACCGCTTTTATGATGAGCTTGGAAAATATGGCCGCACAAAGTACACTTAGCCTTCTGGGTGAGAAGTTTACCGTGTTGATCCTGTGTGACTTCTATCTTTTTGAAGAAGTTCCACATATCGGATCTCGACCTTTAGGAGTTCTAAATGCAGAATCATCGTCACCGAATTTGTGATCAACATCGGTAGGAGTAGGAGTAACTGTAGCTCATGTAGTAGGAGTATTATGACTCATTTCAATATCAGGAGTTGGGATTTGCTCTTCATAATCAGAGTAGAAAGTCATTTGATAGAAGAATTAGAGAGCAAAAGTGAGTATTAGAGAGAAGTAGATGAGTTTTGGATGAGAAAAATAATAAAAAATCCCTCTATTTATAGAGGCAGCCCCTTAACCAAATGATCAAAATACCCTTAAATTTTAGCCTTTTTTGACTATTTTGAGGATATTTTGGTCAAAAGCCAAAAAATGATCGTTATGGCCATTCGGACCGGGCCCAACCCGGTCAAACGATCACGAACGTGACCGTTGGCGTCCCGGCCTAGTCCGGGCCTAGGTTCAGGCCAGGCTAGGACCTGGTCACTCCGGCCCGGCCCTTTTGCTGGTCAGGTCGGGCCTAACCGGGTCCGATGAGGGCGCCAATTAAGTGGCCTAGGCCCGAGCTTGGAGCGCGGTTAGGGCCGAGTTTTCGGGCTATGCTCAGGCCCAGACTGGGCTTTGACCCGACCAAGTTCGGTTCGAGCAACGGACCGGGCCCGGACCTTGATCCCACTATTAGACCCACATATCTAATCCGGTTTTATGTTAATTAAAACTAATTCAAAATATTCTTCTTGTAAGATAGATATACAATATGTTATAAGTAAGAATAACCAATATGAGCAAATGAATATATCCTAGCAATGAGATATACTATGAAATATATGCAATGATATATAAACTAACACAAGGGTGAAATAAACAATCTACAAATATGATAGGGCAATTTACGATGGCGACAAGAATGTAATGAACACTAAGCACAAATGAAACGCCAAAGCAAACCCAAACACAAGCAAATAATCACGGAGTTCGGACCTTCCGTCCTACGTCTCCGCTCCCTACTCCCGGGGAGAAATCCACTATCACAACCGGGTTTTCTACGCTCACCCGAATAACGTTTACACATCACAATGTCGGTTTTCAACGCTCACCGATCAAAGTTCACAAACTCACACTCGGTTTTCTAGTTCACCAAAAACTTCACAATTCACACTCTCACAATGTCGGTTTTCAACGCTCACCGAACAATGTCTACACCTCACACTCGGTTTTCTAGCTCACTGAAAACTTTACAATCTCACAATATAACAAATGATTTGTTCTCTACAAAAGATGAGAACTCAATGTAAGCTCACACTCAAAATTACAACACTCACCAACCCAAATACACTATGTATGAATACAATAAGCTCAATATGGGTGTGTGTAACAATAAGTTATCAAATCTAAACTCAATATAAAAACTAGCTTTAAAGAATAATAATCAAAACAAATATGCAAATGTAAAGCTAAATATGAGTTTAGAAATTCTTATCTGAAAAAACAAGATGGAGAGATGGATTAAGATGAAGCCCAAACAATGTAGATGATTTCCTCCACTTATGAAACAGTCTTCACAAACCAAACGCTTTTAAAACACACAAAACAAACTTTAAAACCCTTGTTAAACTTGTTTAAAACATTCTCATTGTTGTCCATGAAAGATGAGAGCAATGGGGTATATATAGCCTCCCAAAATCTCAGCCAAAACCCCAAAGGAAAAGACCAAAAAGCCCAATAATCAGAAACCTGATTCTGTACTAAAACTAGTCGTTGGGTGATCGGCGGTCGACCGTGGAAAACTCGCGATCGACCGCGAGCAACAAAAAGGCCAGGGTTTGGCTCTGGAAACAGATGGTCGACCGTGGCGGTCGACCGCGAAACTCTCTGGACTGCATCCGGTCGACCGTCACAGTTGACCGTGAGCCATCAAGAAACATACCGAGTCTCTGGACTCAGGGGCGGTCGACCGTAACAGTCGACCGCAAACAGATATATGCATTTTGACAGGTTTGAAATAGTTTTCTGATTTTAAAACCATGTTTAAAAATATCAAATAAATTCAAAAAAATATAAAACTTTGGAAAATGATTGTAGACATGATAATAAACATGATATAAAAACTGGTTTTCAAAAAAAACCTCCCAAATAAAAAATATTATTATTTTGCAAAATAGTCCAAAACATAAAAATGTAAACATATGAGTTTTGACATTTTAACTTAACCATGTTTTGAAACATTACAAAATAATTATATAGACTTAATGAAAGATGTATATGATTGTTATTAAGTCCATAAACCAAGAAAATAATATTTTCATAAAATTACATATTTTGCAAACATTTCAAAAGAAAATATGATTTCATTGAACTAAATAAAATTGATATTGATGAAATCATATATATGCATGTAAGTATGAAACAAGAAATGTATTTTCAATTGTATTCAATTGTTTCATATTAAAACTTAAAAACTCAAAACCATGTATGTATATATATAACTAAATATATATAGAAACCAAAATTTAACTTATGTATGTATAGTGATATATATATATATATATATATA
>BQKN01050214.1:0-14481 GCA_022839385.1 Asparagus kiusianus | reverse complement strand
GAGAGAGAGAGAGAGAGAGAGAGAGAGAGAGAGAGAGAGAGAGAGAGAGAGAGAGAAGAGGAGGATTAAGAGCAAGGTTGCAGTAGATGCCGACAGGGTGTGTGGCCCAAGACACCTTCTTCACAAGAAGAAGAGGGGAGCAGAAGATGACATCCCAATTGATGCAGATGTAAGAATTTAATAGTTGTGAATTTCATTTGTTTTTTAATTAATTAATCCTTCTAATAATACTCTATCTGTTCATTGCATAGGTGATGCCACAGGATATTGATGAAGACGTCGAGCAGCCAAATGAGACATTTGAGAAAATGGAATGGCCTTAGCAAGTGATCTACTGGAAGAGCATCGTGTCAATGAACCAAGCATTACATTAAGAAAATAAGAATAAATTCAAGGGTATGATTGTTGCCGACCGTGCAAAGATAAGTGCTCTTTCTGTGAAGGTGGCTAAGCTGTCTGCTCAAAATAGAAGACCGAGAGAGGAACTAAGTGAAGCACGATCCAGAACCCTCTCTGTATATAAGGATAAGAGGCCTACAGGATTGGTGTCTGGCTCGTTGATGGAGCCGCAAACTTGTATAGGTTAGATGTGGCTTGCAATTACGTTTACGTGTTATGTTTAAAGATTGATTGTTAAGTATATGGATTTTTTGTTAAGGTTAAGAATTTATTATTAACTTTACGGATCTAATGTTAAGGTTACAGATTAATTGCCAAGGTTAGAGATTGATTGTTAAGTATCTGGGTTAGTTGTTAGGGTTGTGTAACTGATGCTATGTTTTTTTGACAATGAAGTACCTAAGCTCATTTGTTTACTTTTTGAATCAGATACTCCAGGCACCGTGGGTGGCATTGATATATAGTACGAGGGGATGTTAAACCATCATTATTTGATAAAACTAATAAGGAGAGCGAGGACCCTCCAACAGGGAGGGCCTCTCCACAACCATTTTTTCTGATATCAATAAGGAGAGTGAAGATACTCCGCCAGGGGAAGTACCTCCACCAGAGAACTATAGCATTGATACGGCTCTTGAAGCAGAAATAAATGAAGGAGAAAAGGTATCCCCGCCAGCGAAGGAGCTGCTAACTTGTACAGGTCAGCTTGCTTTTGCACTATACGTTAGAGATTCGTTGTTATGTCTACGTATTGGTTGTTAAGTTTTTGATTATTTATACTCTGAATATTATCAGAAACATGCACTCAACGCGAGGACACTGGAAGGGAAATAATGTCGGTGGTTGATGTCCCTTCTGCAGGACATGATACGGAGACGCAAACTTGTATAGGTTAGTAATTTTTTTACCATATATTTAGGCATCAGTTGTTAGGGTTACTATAAAATTGTTAAGTTTAGATAGATGAGGCTAAGTTTTCTCAATATTTATACTTCGAATGGATTGTTTGGAAATATACACTCTAAGAGAGGACACTGGGAGGGAAATAAAGCAATCAGAGGATGCCCCTCCACCAGCACCTGACACATCAACTAAGGACGAAGATGTTCTTCTTAGGTTTTTAAAGGCTTTGAATAAGAGAAAGAGGGGTGCAAAGGGGGCACACGAGAAGTTGCCTGCTGCTGCACCCCTTAAAGGGAAGAGATGCAGAAGAGTGGTGAAACCTTCCAAGTGGGTAGTCACCCCTTACACTGAGGGGAAGAAGAAGAAAGAAAAATACAACATAGGAGACAAGGCTATAATAGAGTGGCTGGGGAGGAGGAAGAGCAGGTGCAGAAAAAGATAACAGAGTTGGCTCCTGCTCGGCTACAAAGTGACCCCCACTCTATCTGAGAAAACACATGAGTTCCCCTATGAGTTCAGAAGAAGAAATGTACAGGAATAAGCTGAACGAGGGGATTCCCTTTCCATGAGGTTTCATCATCAAGATTTTAGGTGGTAAGGACACATTTGTATGTAATTATAATGTGTCAGCAGATGTTGCCGTGCTGCTGACGGAAGAGGAGAAAAAACTCTCAACCATTTTTGTATTTGTAGATGTAACAAGTAAGTATTTACCTCATATCACAAGTTTTTACAGTTTCGCTTTTAAGGTTATCAATTAGTTATTAGGGTTCCTCCTATGTTAATAAGGTTACAGGTTTTATGTTAAGGTTACAGGTTTGATGTTAAGATTACGGGTTTGTTATTTAGGTTAAGGGTTTTTTGTTATAGTTATTGATTTGTTGTTAAGCTTACGTGTTTATTATTAAGGTTACGGGTTTAATGTTAATGTTACGGGTTTGTTGTTATGGTTACGAGTTTTTTTGTTATGGTTATTGATTTGTTGTTTAGGTTACGGGTTTTTTGTTATAGTTATTGATTTGTTGTCAAGATTACGTATTTGTTGTTAAGGTTACGGGTTTTTTGTTATGGTTATTGATTTGTTGTTAAAGTTACGGGTCTGTTGTTAGTTATTGGTTTGTTCTTACTGTTAATTGTTAGTTGCTAACTATAATTTTTATTTTGTCCCTGTTTGTAGTTTTATTAAAGCATACACCGGATCAGCGGGGTCTATTACCTGACTTAAGATCCTCAATGTATTACACGGTGGGTGACTGGATGATGCAGTAAGATTTTTGATTGGTAATTATTAATTAGCATATTTAACAATACTATTATTAATTACTTGTTATTAACTTATTATAGCTTGTTGATACGCTGCTTGATTTAGTTCGTGAAAATCAGAGAGCGTCATCTAGTATAAAATTTGAGGTGGTCCCTGTTTGGTTTAGTGTAAGTTTATGTCTGGCATGGCGTACTCCTACCTATCAGCACATAATCTATGTTAAAAGGAACCTGATCAGGTTAATTGTTTATTATAGTACCAGATACATGTGGCGAAACCAGATTACCAAGAACTGTATCATATCTACATCAAACACTTGGTCGATACAGGGTGTACTAACCTCTTAGTTCCTATTGTCCAGGGGGATCATTGGCATCTACTAGAGTTTGATGTTGAAAATGATATTGCCAGGCATTACTCCTTGAAGGAGAGATCTGAACATTGGGAGCCTGTGCTCAATATTGTGAAAGCCTTCAACTACATTAGAGCTCGCTTCGATGAGAACCAATTGCGCAGCGTATTCGACCCAATCAAAGTTCCATGCGAGGAGCAAAAGGGATCGTAAGTTTTTCGGAACCCTTGTTAGAATTCAATGTTGAAAATTGGTTGTTAAGGATATGAGTTTGTTGTTATGTTTTGTTTGAAAGCAACAGTGGTCTTAATGGAGGATTATTTTTGTGTGCAGATATGACCGTGGGATCTACGCCTACCAGTTCGTAAAAGCTATTATTAAAGGTAGAGATGTCCTGCACGTCACGCCCGTAGAGCATAACACATGGGTGATATGTGCAAAGCTAGCAGCGTATTTACTAATTGAAGGCAGGAATAGGAAAGAAGATGCGGGAAAACTTGACGATGATGACGTTGAGATGTAGCTTTTTTGTAAATGATATATTACAATTCTTTATTAATAACAATATGCATGTAAATATTATAAATATAAAGGTTAATATCGCAAGGATAGCTTATGATCTATCTGTCAAGGTTATGGTCTGGTTGTCAATCTTATCAATTTATTGTTATGTTTCGCGTTGTATTATTAAGTTTATGGATTATTTGTTAAGTTTAGCTCATGGTTATCAAAGATTAAAATTAAAACCCAATCCGTAACCTCAAACACAAACCCAAGAATTCAACAAACAACAAACAAAGAACTATAAGTTCAACAACACAACACAAAATAAGCCCAAAGCTTAACAACAAACCCCCAAGGAATAACATTAACAGCAAACCCATGAGTTTAATAACAAAATCATAACCTCATCAACAAACACCAAAGCTTAACAATATACTAACCTTAACAACAAACGTCAAGACAAAAGGCTAAAATGGAATAGCAACCCTGTAGCCCTAACAATCAAGGAACCATAAGCTCAACAACACAACGCAAAACAATAAGCCCAAGACCTAACATCACACACCCAAGGGGTAACTTTAACAACAAACCTACGAGGTTAATAACAAACACGTAAACTTAACAACCAACCCCTAAGCTTAACATCAAACCTATGGCTATTTATAGTTAACAAAGGTATAATCATTCCGAAAAGTGTATCATAAATTAATAGGTTGTTAACAGAGGGTATCATCATCAAGTTAAGAAAAACATAAGGGAATTTACAATTGATGATAACCTTGGGGCCAACTGCTCCTCCCCTGCTCCCCTTACTCAAAGCGCAATCATGGGAGAAACCTCTGTCGCGAGGAAGGGTAGACCCCCTAACACCTTGGGCCTGAAGAAATCGTTGCCAGAGCTCTTTCTCCACCATCATTTTCCTACCGTCCTAAGTCACTTCAATCAATTTCGGGTCAGCACGGGGAGGCTACGTATGCTGGCTTTGAGGTTGGTCAACAGACATGTCGATGGGACCAGCCTCATTGTTTGCCTACTGCTCATTGTCCCGACCTACAATCTGAGTGATGACAAAACCTTCCATCAGACGAAGGTCCATGGGAGAGGTGTAATGAAACCTAATCCTCTTAGGGACATCCGAATATTCCCTAATCTCTAGCAGCACCCTGCAGTCTTTGAAGTTTGTTTTCATGGTGATGTCAGCGAAGTAGTACACGCATTGGCTGATACCCTCGAACAGTTATTGGAGAAACTCTCACTCCCAGAGGTGGTAGGGGAGATTGAAGAGGCGGACCCATGTAAACATGGGATTGAGCAATGTTCTTAGCCTGATGTCCTCCCTCCAAAGCCTGAATCTGCCCACGAAGGACCCAAAATTTATAGGACTGAGCTTGATGGCTTGATCTAGTAGCTCATCAGAAGGGAATTTAACCATGAACCTATTTCTAGATACCCGCTTGATCTCATAGGTCCAATCCCAAATGTTAAAACGATACCCTAGCATCTCTCTGAGCTCCTCCAAAGATGGTAGACCCACCTCAAGAGTGAAGAGAGCGAAGGTAGAAAGCTCCTGAATGTTGCTGGCAACGTTATCTGGCACGGGGAGCAATTGTGGAGAGTCATTTGCTCTCAAACCATGAGGGTAATCCCGAGAGATATGCCTCGAGCCATGACAATGGATACACGCGCTATCATCGTGAGACATGATCTTTTGGTTTAGGAAACGAAGGTCATGTAGTTGATAATGAGGCTGGGATGGGGAGAGAAGGGTTTTATCTTGTGCGCAAACCTGACGTAGAGAATGATGGTGATGGGAAGATTAATGGCTGCATCGTATAGTCTTGTCATTGAACAGGCGAAGGGAAGAGGATAATTGCCGCGTGGTGGTTGGGAATAGCGAGGAGCCAGATGATAATACTTCCTATCTTGGGAACATAATCTAATATAGAATGCATTTAATACAGAGAGAAATCGAATTTTTCTCTTGATCACCTTGGCAACTAAAAGGCTAAACTTGATAACCATTCCATAAGTTTGACAACAGAGCGCTAACCTTAGCAACCAATCCATAAGCTTAACAATACAACGCCAAACTTCACAATAAATCGGAAAGCTTGACAATCAGAAAATAACCTTGACAGCTAGTCCATAATCTTAACAACAAAACAATAAACTTAACAAGACAACCTTGTATCATGCCAAGTCTTTTTTTACAATCATGCTACAACCTTAATAAACAAACAAACAAGCTTATCAACAACCCCGTGATCTTCTCAACAATTCCCTAAGCTCAACAATATGATGATGACTGCTACAACCTTAACAACAAACAAATAAGCTTAACAACAGAGCTAAACTTGATAACAAAGCGCTAAACTATTCTACCATTCTATAAGCTTGACAAAAGAGTGCTAACCTTAGCAACTAAAAGGTTAAACTTGATAATCATTCCATAAGCTTGACAATAGAGCGCTAACCTTAACAACCAATCCATAAGCTTAATAATACAACATCGTAATTCACAATAAATTGGAAAGCTTGACAACCAGCACATAATCTTGACAGCCAGTCCATAATCTTAACAACAAAACGATAAACTTAACAAGACAACATTGTATCATGTCACGTCCTTCTTTACAATCATGCTACAATCTTAACAAATAAATAAATAAGCTTATCAACAACCCTGTGATCTTCTCAACAATTCCCTAAGCTCAACAACACGATGAGGATTTGCTACAACCTTAACAACAAACAAATAAGCTTAACAACTGAGCTAAACCTAACAACAAAGAGCTAAACTTAGCTATCATTTCATAAGCTTAACAACAGAGCGCTAACCTTAGCAACCAATCCATAAGCTTAACAATACAATGCCAAACTTCACAATAAATCGGAAAGCTTGACAACCAGCAAATAACCTTGACAGTCAGTCCATAATCTTAACAACAAAACGATAAACTTAACAAGACAACCTTGTATCATGTCACGTCTTTCTTTGCAATCATGCTGCAGCCTTAACAAACAAACAAATAAGCTTATCAACAACCTCGTGATCTTCTCAACAAATCACTAAGCTCAACAACACAATGAGGACTGCTACAACCTTAACAACAAACAAATAAGCTTAACAAAAGAGCTAAACTTGACAACAAAGCGCTAAACTTAGCTACCATTCTATAAGCTAAATAATAGAGCGCTAACCTTAGCAACAAACAAATAAGCTTAACAATACAACGCCAAACTTCACAATAAATCAGAGAGCTTGACAACCAGCACATAACCTTGACAGTAACAGACAAGCAATATTCTCTCAGATCAAAACTACGGGTATACATTTACTTCAGTAAATCAAACCGTCGTATACATTTAATGTCAGGCCGAAACTTTGACAACCAATCCATAAGCTTAACAATAAAACTCTATACATAACAATAAATACGTAAACTTAACAACCAGTCAATAAAGGTGACAGCCAGTCTATAATCTTTTTGATAAAACGATAAACTTAACAAAACAACCTTGTACAAGAAATAATTTTCTTTATAATCATGCTACAACCTTAAAACAAACAAATAAGCTTATCAACAACCCCGTAAACTAAACAACAAATCCCTAAGCTTAACAACACGATGATAACTACATGTACAACCATTGTCTCTACTCTTAGTTCCATAACTGTGGGTGAATATAACTGGCTCCCTTCAATAAGCTTGTACAATAACAAGACAGTTACGATTCATAAGTACGTGGAATACAATCAATTCAATTGGATCAATGCGTGAATCACCTACGAATGCATGCATATACTGGTGGAGATAGTCTGGCTTACGTTTACACTGTATAGCTATACAGTATTAATGTAAGCCAGAGGGCTATCTCCACTAGCATATGTCTACCTTCCCATGTGATTCACGCATGACCCATCTAAATTGATTGTATTCACTGCACTTATGAATCATAACTGGGCGTTAATGTACAAACACTTTGGAGAAAGCCACATACAATCACCCACAGCTCATGGCACTAAGAGAAAAAACATAAGGGGATAACGTCTTCATCAGCGTGAGGGATATCCAAGATCTTCATCAGTGTGCGCAAACCTTATCGTCATGACCTTCATTGGCATGAGGACTAGCGTTGCATGAGGACTAGCGTTGATCTTCAGGTTAATGGTGAAAGGAGAACTTGAAGGTTTTGGGGAGAGGGTATAAGCTTGGGCTTCACATATAAAGGATAGAGGGTCAACAGAGAGTCGGCGATGGGGAGATCGAGGAAAGATTGCACCGAAAGGATATCTAACATATCATGTAGTTGAACAGGCGAAGGGATGATAATGTTACCGCATGGGATGTGGGGATAGGTAGGAGTCCAGGTTATATTAACTCTCCTCCTTAGAAACTAGGAGGAACATTGAATGAAGTAGCAGAGAATGTACCCCGATGACCGTGACAACCAAGCGCAAGCAAATAACAGTAAAGGACCTAACAGTAAACATAACATTCAATCGATAAACCTAACAACCAAATAGTAACCTTAACAGCCAATCCATGACCTTAACATTTGTAACGATATACTTGACAACAAATCCATGTACATGATAATAAAACGCTAAACTATATAGGCTCGTTACAACAGAGATTTCTTGGATGTTGACTGTATAATAGCATCAACCATTTGAATGCTAATAACCTTATCTATTCCCCATTGTCAATTCTCTAAGTTCCATAACCTGTGCTTGAATATAAATTTCTTTCACCAAAGAGCTTTCTAGCAACCTGGTAAGTTCACGAAAAGCTCTTTGGAGAAAGCAATTTATATTCAAGCTCATCTGATGGAACTTAGAGAAAATGACAATGGGGAATAGATAAAGATAATAATATTCGAAAAAGGTTGATGCTATATGGTCAGAACCTAGAAATATTGAAGATGTCTTCATCACTGTGAGGGCTAGCAGTGATCTTCTGGTTTATGAGATTGGAGAGGGGAGAGCTTAGGATGATCGAGAAAAGAGTGAGGACAAATAAAGTGGCGGTGATGGGAAGATAAAGAAGATGTAAATGTGAGGAGAAAGGTTATAGGCTCGTTCTATATTGGAACAAGCCGAGGGATGGTGAGATAACTCTACTTCCTTGGGAACTATGAAATACATTGAATGCAGTCAAAGTAAAAATATCTCGGTAACCTTGATAGCCAATTGCAAGTGAATAATAGTAACCGTAACATTAAAGTGATAAACTTGACAAACAAGTAATAACCTTAACAACCAAGCCATAAACTTAACAATTTTAACGATATACTTGACAATTTTAACAATAAGTGACACTGACAACCAAGTGCTAGTGGATAACAGTAAACTTAACATTCAATCGATAAACATATCAACCAAGTCAAACTTCAACAAACAAGTCATAAACTTGACAACCAAATAGTAATATTAACAGCCAAGCAATGACCTTATCACTTGTAGCGATATACAGGACAATAAAACTATATACATGACAATAAAACTCTAAACTATATAGGCTCGTTACAGGTTGCACGATTGTGACCCTCCACGTTGCATCGAGAGCACTTAACAGGACGGATGTTCAGCGACCTGTTGTTTATTTGTCTAGTGCATGGTCTGCCACGTCTTTTTTTTGGTGAGAGGAGGCTTTAACACTCGCTCTTCTGGCGGAACAAAGCGCTTCTCGTAATCTGGGATGGGAAAGATGATCGGTGCATAACTTGTTCTGAATGCGTCAACAGTCATGTACCAATCATAATATTGATAAATTTCTCGTCCCATCCATATAATTACAGCGCACGCATGTTTGCAAGGAATGCGGGTGATGTCCCAGGACCTACAAGAACAAGTCCGATTCTTCAAATCTACACGGCAAGTTTTATTAGACTCGACCTCCATAATATATTCCGTCGAATGTTTAATCACCAAGCAGCTACCATGCTGAATATTATCACACAACATCATCTCCGCTTCCGAGCATAAGTATCCAGATCATTTCTGACTCACTAACCTCTTTTCATGCATGCGCTCCATTATTTGCTTTTGTATGGTCTCAACCAAAGGTAAAATTTGCAACAATCGTGCCTTTCTTATCTAGTTGTTGAAGGACTCAATAATGTTTGAAGTAACATGGTCATACCTTAACAACAAAACACTAACATTAACAATAAAACTATAACCTAAACATTAAAGGCCTAACCTTAACAACAAATATTCTAAACTTAACAACAAAACCCTAGCAGAATAATTCTAACCATAATAATAAAAATCTAACATTAACAGAAAACTATAGGCTAACTCTAACCTAAACAACTATAACGGTGCTGTAACAAAATAACGTTAAAACCAAGCTATCTTACCTTATACTAGGAAAATGCGTGTTTGCCCATCTCTCCGGGGAGTATTCCATTACAGTGACGTAAGCCCTATGATCGATCCCTGCTAATTCTTTCATGTCATCAACCCATTCAGAAATTGTGAACTTATAAGCCGTAGATTGTAACAGCTCGCCCAACGTAGTCACGACATTTGCCTTGTGTCCAAAATCCTTCATCTTCTTTTTGAAATTCTCGACTAGATACAGAACATACCTTGAATGGAATGTATCTAGAAAGAATTCCTTGACTGCTACCCTAATACCCTTGTCGGTGTCGGAAATCATTACCAGTCTATGTGGAGCTTGGTAAGGATTTTTTCCCTATCATACAATAACGTTTATAATCCTTATAAGAATCATTTCTAATTAACCTCATTCTCTTGGTCGCATACGCAATAAGAAAGGGAAAATATTCCCTGGTTGCTGTCATACCCAGTGGCACTAAGTAGTATGCCTCTGTAACGATCTTTAATAAATGTTCCATCCAAAAATAATAGAGACCTACACCCAGCAATGAACCCTTTAATACAAGCATTACAACTAATGAACAATCGCCTGAACTTCCCGTTATCAGAATCAATAACAACACGAGTCCTTGGATTAGTTGCATGTACTATGGATTCATACCTGCATGAATATAACAACAAAACAGTACATTTAGCAACAGAGATATAACCATAATAACTGATCTTCAAACTTCACGACCAACATGTATACTTAACGATGAACCAATAAATTTAACAACTAACACGTATAATTAGCAACCAAAACGTAAGCAGTAAATTTAGCAACGGATTCATAACCATAACAATTGATCCTCAAACTTCACAACCAACATGTATACTTAACGACGAATGAACAACTTTAACAACTAATACGTATAGTTAGCAACCAAAACGTAAGCAGTAGATTTAGCAACGGATTCATAACTATAACAACTGATCTTCAAACTTCACAACCAACACGTATACTTAACGACGAACGAACAACTTTAACAACTAATACGTATAGTTAGCAATCAAAATGTAAGCAGTAGATTTAGCAACGGATTCATAACCATAACAACCGATCTTTAAACTTCACAACCAACCCGTATACTTAACGTCGAACTAACAACTTTAACAACTACTATGTATAGTTAGCAGCCAAAACGTAAGAGTGATTTTAGAAGAATAAAAAAGATAAGTACCATCTCAGTGAATCATAAGCCTCATCATCGTCACCGAACAGGTCGTGTTGAGCTGCCTCCTTGCCCCACCATGCTTTACTGTAGTTAATCTTGATGTCAAAATTAGAGAGCATGTCGTTCTTGATATCAACTGCATGAAGATCTGACCTAACCTTCAAAATAGCTTGTATTTGGCTAGCAATAAACTTCCTTGATGCCCTTGAGTTGCCAGCATTTGCTCTATGTTGACCGCAGGTATGGGTAGATTCGAAATTCTTTATGGATATGATAGATGAATTTCTGAGCGGGGAAGCAAACAACATCCAAGGGCAACCATGTGTGTGCTTGAATCGGCAATAGACTCTTATGCGCCTTTGTTCATTATGGTAAAAATCATACTCAAACAGTTTAGCAATTGAATAGTATTGAAGTGCTAATCTAACTTTAACATCACTATCAAATTTCTGACCAACTTTACGTATGGAGGTGTGCCACTCAGTTGGGATCTTTGTTTGGTGATTAAGCATATCTTCTAGCAGCATGATCGAGTCGCCGGTGGGGTTGTCATTAGGAATACACTCATCATTACAGGTTTGGGTGAACATGGTATCTGCGCACCGTAAATTTTCTGTCAGTATTGTCCTGAAGTAGTAATAAAAATACATAGCCTCAGCAACGAACTGATAACCTTAACAACAAACTCATAAACGTTACAACCAACACATATCCTTAACAACTAACCCTTATACTTAAGGACAGACTCATGACCTTAACAACAAATGCATATACTTAACATCAAACACCTTATCATAGCAACCAACTAGTATACGTAACAACGGACAAATAACCTTAACAACCAATCCTTAACATAACCTTGACAACCAACTCATTACCTAAGCAACCAATGCATAAGGTTAACAACTAATGGCAAAACCTATCAGTGAACTCAAAAGGAAATCTAGAGTGTAATTCCTATACAGTTTCCGGCATAGTCTGTGTGTTCTGTGAAGTTGAGGATTCCCCAGTGGATGTAGCATACAAATTCACATCTGTAAATCCATTACACCGACAATACTCGAACATTAAATTTAAGTCATCATCATTGTCAATTGAAATACTGAATTTCTTTTCCCTTTCGCATATGAACTTCGGTGAAAGAGATTGCATTAGTATTTCAAGCCTTTCTGACACTTGATATTTCAAGCTGATTATTTCTGTATTCTCTTTGATAACGACGAATACACCGTCACCACCTTTATTATTTTTTGCCTTCGTTACCACGCATAGAAGAGATCCATCCGCCATTTTATTACAGGGAGTAGTTGAAGAATCGAAGAGGCTTTTATTGAGGAGAATTAAGTGGAAGGAACAAATTAGCTGGGGTAATAGAATAGGGAGGAACCCAACGATTTTATTACGACTGGAAGGGGAATATATCTGGTGATAATTTTAGAGGGAAATGAGAATCACCCCCCCCCCAAAAAAATGTATTCTAATCACCATTTAATACCTACAGTCAAAACGCCATGTTTCTGACGTGAGAGGGTGACGAACACAGGCTGCGAAGGGTATTTTGGGCATTTCATGAGGGGTTTAAATGGAGTTACGTCTGGGGATTCGTTTTGGGGGCTGAAAGGAAATAACGAGCGATTTTAGGGGTAAAGTATCCGTTGAAAAAGTCTTGGGGGGGAGCACGTTTTCTTGTGTTTTAGGGCTTGGAAGCATTTTCCCCAAAAAATTAACGTGCTATAATATATGAAATATTATAAAATAACCCAAAGCATTTTAAAAATTACATAAAATACTCTCAAAAGTTTAAAATTATACAAAACATCCAGCCATTTGAAAACTTAAAATAACAAACATGAAATTTGAAAATTAACAGCAGCCCCTAAATAATTTAAAATTTACAATTAACACCTTCTATATTTCAAAAAGTGTAAAAACATCCTCAAAGTTCAAATAATAAAAAATCACCATGAAATTCTAAAATTTTAAAACTTACAAATAATAAGGATGACTTCAAAGCATTACTATCAGAGATTTTAAAATTTGCAAAAAAAACCTCATAGTTATAAAAATTGTGAAAAAACTCCTTCGAAATTTAAAAACCACAAAAAAACACTAAAATTTCAAAACCTACGACCAATACATATGAAATCAAGAAATTAATAGCAAACTGGTAAAAGTTTGAATTTTAGAAAATATATTCCAAAATTTAATAATTGTAAAAAAACATCCTAAAAAGTTTAAAGTTGTAAAAACTTACCATCAACACATGAAACATAAAAAATTACAAGCACCCAAATTAAAATTTAAAATTTTTACAACACACTCTCAAAGTTTAAAATTTGCAAAGCACACTCTCTAAAATTCAAAATCACAACAAAACGACTAAAATTTTAAAACTTAGCAATGAAAAAAGTAGTTGTTTGATACTCTTTCATTAAGTTATATAAATTTAACTTCTAATTTAATGTTTATTATCCCTTTTTAACATCTAAATGTAGTCTAATTTTATCGAAAAAGATGAAGAAAGATTGATGTGGGCTTAATAAAAAATAAAATAGAAGCAATGCAAGACGTTGTTTTCTAGATATTTTATAGAATAGTTTATTTTTATAAATAAATTAGGAATCTTTAGAAGGGATTGTCATGAGGTTGATTTAGTACTTTTATATACTTATGTGGATGCTTTCATCATATAAAAGTGTACTAGAGTTAGAATTAATCTTTAATTTATTTAAAGTCTATCAAAGATTATGAACAACTCTATATTCTCTTTTGTGTTGTTTTAGCCTATTTTTAACAAATCATCTTGTCTTATTAGCTTTAATTATTCATCTTCCTTTTATAACGTAATTTTGAAATATCTTTCACTTTTACTACTATACTTTCTATGATCAAGCTTGATTACATGTTATCCAAATAACATGATAATTCAAATTGACCTCAGATTATATTTGTTTCTTGTCAATTCAATTATCAACATAAAAATTTAAATTTGTTGTAGCTCATTTAACTGAACATTAAAGAAGATAAATAATCACAATGCTAAAGTTTAGAAACATAAGTGAGTAAAAGCCATCAAAGTAGAACCGAGGAACAAGTTTTTGATAATAAAGTAAACTAAAAATACTTAATTTGTTTCCTGTCAATTCAATTATCAACATGAAAATTTAAATTTGGTGTAGCTCATTTAAACAAACATTAAAGAAAATAAATAATCACAATGCTAAAGTTTAGATACATAAGTGAGCAAAAACCATTAAAATAGAACAAAAATTTAATTAAGAAAATAAACTAAAAGTACTTAATTTTATTATTTCACCACGTGCATTGCACGTGTATAAAACCTAGTATACATATATGCATGTATGTACACACACACACACACATGTGTGTGTGTGTGTGTGTGTGTGTGTGTGTGTGTGTGTGTGTGTGTGTGTGTGTGTGTGTGTGTGTGTGTGTGTATATATATATATATATATATATATATATATATATA